>DWME01003516.1:0-18121 GCA_018244795.1 Parelbella ahira ahira
ACCCCCTCTCCCTATCACTCCCTCTCTCTCCCTCTTCCCTTCTCTATTTCTGTTTCTTTCCCATTTATTCGCAGTTTTCACTCTTGCCGTTCTTTTCCTAATGCGATATTACAAACACTCGGGCGGCGTTTAGTGCCGTTATAATTGTGTAGGATAATGATTGGTTCTGTTTAACGGTTTTTCAAACGTAGCGTCACATGGTTCCTTCAGAGCTTCCAACACATTGGCAACCCCTCTGATGATAACATCTTCACCCCTGTAATCCCCGAAGGGACAGAACGAAACGGACATTATCATGCTAGATCCCTTACGGGGCAGGCGGGAAGCACCGAGCGCCAAATATCGTTATCTTTAAAGAAATGACGTGCCTCCGCTACATCACGCGAACCGATTTCACACATTTTTGACTCCCCCAACCAGTCAGTGTGTCATCATCTTCACCATCGGCCTGTCCCCAGTGAGCGCCGTCGCTCCCTATGCGCGGCCTACAGTCGGTGTGTAGGTGTTTCTATTGCCCTGATAAGCGAACGTACCTTCAGTAGGTAGTGCTCACTTTACAACAGTTTCGTGACACGATTGACAGTATCGCGCGGGCTGTTCGGCCGATAACGATCGTCGTCGCTCCAGATAGAGTCCGCGTTGCGTTATCAGCGCGGATCTGGTGCGCTGCTCACGTGGCGAGCGTTGGGGATCCGCCGAGGGAAGAGCGGGGAATGTGCGATTGTGTGGGTGGGGAATATTGGGACTGTTCCTCAACTGTAAACTATTTATTTATTTATAAATATAATAATTAAAACTGGAAAACCTTTTGCATTAATTAATAATAAAACTTACTTATAACAATTTTAAAAATTATAAAAATAACAACAAATTTAATTCACATGTCACAGATTATTTTCGCAAAAACTCTAACATTCAGGAAAAATCTCCTTCCATTCAACCGCCAACAGATCAATACTATGCTTATTTATACTAATTGTAAAATCATATAAACTATACTTGTTGCCGTCGTTATCGTCCAAAAGCAACTTTCGTATTGGCTGGGTTGTATCAGCTCGTCTCCATCTCGCAGGGATCACGTATTCTATTTAGATTCCACGACTGTAATACATTTGGTAACATTTAAGTCCCTATATAGCTGCGTATGGTCTCCGTTACATTTGTTCTGCCTACCACGTTCTTCATGTCCATCCTAACAATAAGGCCTTGCTGCTATTTTATGATATGACTATAGTCGTACTCCATTGAGCTTGACTATTATTATCCGTGGGCTGCGTTGAATACCTCTATATTTTCCAGGAGAAATTTCTAGTAGTGACTCGCAGTCGCAGTCTAGTGTCCTTTGTATGGCAATACTCTCACCAACTATTCCATTGTGGGACGTAAACGTAACTGATGAAACGTAGGAGTGTACTACATTCCTCTGCCTAACTCTTCAGGGATTACTGGCGCGAAGTTACGTTTCTTTTCTGTTGATCACCTGTATTAAACGCTCTATCTCTTGCGCGTGCGTACTTTCATAAAAGTAAATTTACGTGTCGTTTTAAGTATTTTGAACAGTTCACGTCGCAAAAGTGAATTGAAACAGTCGATAGGAAAAAATACATGTTTCATTGATTACTTTTTGTATTTAATTCTTTGTTTTAAACGCAGCATCACGCTTGTAATCCACGTAGTGGTCTGCAGAGGAGTGCGCGATATTTTTACGTTTCATCAGTTATGCTTAAGTCACACCATGGAGTAGATGGTAAGTTTATTTCTAACCTACTGGGAAATTTTAGTTAGACAAACTCAATAGTATCCGATTCGGGTATCGAACCTAGGACCTCTCGATCAGCAGTCGCGTTTGTAAATCATTCGGCGAACGAGTGGTTACTTTATTTGATATTATTATTTTTTTATTTAATTTAACCAATCTTCATTTTCCACTCAATCCTGACTACTTTGAGGAAATTCCAATTCTGGACTCCCCACACGACTTGTCGAAAACGACTTAACTTTATCGTATTGCACTGAAACCGAAATAGGACAATAAATCTTCTTAACGACTGTCGCTCTGGCGAGGGGTGAAAGTGAGTATCACTGGGGTCCCAACGCGTTGCCGTGTCCCTCGGGAGTGCTTCCGGGCGCTTTCCATTACGTACACAGCGTCGTATTGAGCTGCCGCTCTCTCTGAGGTGCTATAAAGACTTTCATCTAGTCCACCGCCAGTGTAGATGGTATATCATAAACTTTAATTAGCTGGTCGTATGAAATGTCTGCGCCTATTAAACGAGCTATATTTGTGTGCATACATGTAAATACATATGTTAAATGATCGCGTTCTCGAGAACGGCTTTAACGATTTCGATTGAATTTGCACTGTAGAGTATTGTGTCGGTGGTATGGCAATAGGCTCACCACCTATTCCATTGTGGGACGTAAACGTAGCTGGTGAAACGTGGGAGTGCGCTACACTCCTCTGCCAATCCCTGAATACGTATTCGTATATTTTATGTATATATTCATTTACCTTTCAAATACGGAACCCGTAAGTAATATGTAACCTGCCTTATCATTACAAGTGTTATGAAAGATTACAATAGGATCGTCTTCAGTGCCGCTCTTTTGAGAGATACGTATGTGTATATATGTACGTCACGCGTTTTATGTGCGCGCGTGTGCGTGTGTCTGTAGATGTGTGTGTGTGTGGTTGTTAATTCTATTGGCCTATCGGTCGAGAGGTCAAAGTAGTGGTCCTGATTACTGAATTGGTGGTTTTGGATTCGATTCCCGATTGTTACTTTTTAGATTGCCTTTATTTTATGATTGATTTTTAATTAAGTCATCTAATAGCAAAAGCAATATCTACAATGGTAGATTTGGTCAAAAACGACAAATTAATATGCTACGAAAAGTATGTAGGTATATTAAGTAAATTTTTACTGTTTACATAAATGACTACGGCTATGGGATTTTGCCGGATATTAGTAATACAGTGATGCTTGTTATAAAATAATATTAGTTTCAAGTAATGTTAGTTTTAAAATGACGATAGCTTTAAAATGATGTTATTTTTAAAATGATGCCTATTTTTAAATTATGCTAGTTTCAAAAATTCTAATTTAAAAATTATTAATATGACACTGGTTTTAAACTTATATTTTAACATATTATGCACTTAATCGAATAACTGTTTCTACTCATTCACGGCCGCTGCACACTACAATGCATTGAATAATGCACACGACCATATCTAGAGGTACCCTACCGAGAGCAAGTGCGCGCACGTGTCGCGCGCTGCAGCGGAATGCAGTCGTTTATGCGTTAAATACTACATGTTTGTTATTGTGTCATACACAGGTCGATCGATAAGTGTTAGGGTATGTGCGCACTGTTGTGCGCTCGCGTTGGACGACGTCATTATCAGATGATTTTGTATACTGATTGGACGTTAGTGTGTAACGACCCGTCGTAGTGCGCAGAAATGCAACAATTGCTTTGTGTGTGGTATCTTACACTTGGAGTTCTTAAATGAATTTGTCGTTGTGATGTAATGTTGTTGGAGCGGCGGTCAGCTGTCAGTAGAGTGACTCTATGCTGTGTTCGACCAGTGAGTGAGTTAGGTCGATGGTGTTTTATGTCATTCATTTTGTCCATATTTTTTTCTTGGTATTTTTTTTTCAATTTATAAGGCACTGGAGATAAGCTATTTATTACCTTCCAACTAGTGTTTATAAATAAATACATTTAGTATCGTTTACTCTTTAATTTTAAGTTTAATACCCGCTATCTATCAGTGCAAGTCTCGTCAAAACTGATCCGACCATATTGCATTTTATTGTTTTTTTACGGAACCCTTAAACTTCTAAAATAAAAATAGCCTAAGCTACTCCTCATAATAATATGAGCTGTTTGCCAGTCAATGTCCCGTCAAACCGGCTTAGCCGTTTCGTAGATTACCCGGAAAAAAAATAGACAGACATAAATAAATAAAAAAATGCAGTTTTGTCATATGTACCATAAATACTTTCACATGCACTCATTAAAAAGGTATTATTTTGATATTACAAACAGACACTTCAATTTTATTTATGTGTTTACTGTTTAAATAGCGAAAGTACTATTTTATCTCGAACGAAGTTATCGGTTCGCGAAAGGGGGTAGCTGATAAATAATAATAAAAAAACATATAGAATTGTTTAAACAAGCTGTAATATCGTAGACATGATGATGACGATGATTGAATCAGAAATGTTGATTATTACATGCGAATTGTTTAAGAATTGTTACCTATAATCTATATGAATTCTAATTAAACTTCATCCATTAAAAAACATGTTAGTACGGCATTCTCGGTTTGATGGAGTAGTTTCAGCTGACGCATTAGTTATTCCATTAAACTTAATGATGTTTCCCCTTTCATATGTACTGCGGTGTTAATTTGATGAGTTCAGCATCTGGGGACCACGGAGGTGCGATGACGGAAAAATCTCCCTATATATTTATAGGTGGATTTTGAGGTATGCTTACCTTGTTAGGGATTCGGCGTGAAGATATTATGTATGAGGTATGAATAGAGTAATGAATGTAGAAGAAACAGACTAGTTCTATAAGGATAGAGATATGTGGCACTCGGTGCTCTCTGCCTATCCAGTAAGGACCGTGCCTGAAGATATAATAATATTAGTAATGATATATGTGGCATACATATACTATTCATTATATTGGCCTATGACCGGTATGTGTGCGACATCCTCTCCGTAGGGGTAGGCAAAGCAGTGTAATAACACTTCCACGTTTCGCCAGCTACGTTTACGTGTCACAGTGGTACGTTCCCGCTAACAGTGTTTAAGCGCTGCGGCCATCAGCCTGTTCGAGTTGTGGGAGCGCCTCGTACCTTGACCCACCTGCCCACTTCGCAGCGAGCACATTCCGCGCTCGCGCCCGAAAGCGTGTCACAGACGTGCGTAAAGCTGCGATGCGGTTACGCCCCGTCCGTCTGTGCTGCTGTTCTGTGGCGTGCGCAAGTGATATCGTGACGTACGCTTGTAATACCCGAAGCGATAGGCAGAAGAGTGTAGTTATGTAGTACATCACCACAGTCACCGGGTTTTTTATACGTTCCGTTTTATTGTTGAGCCAATTATGACAAACCATGCACAAATTGAAGCTCCATGCTTATTACTGGAAATTTCAAGTCCGAAAGTTCCAGTAATAATTTGCCCGGCCCGGCGATCGAACCCTGGGCTTCTTGATTAACAGTCGTACTTGCAGCCACATACACATTAAATCTAAGATTGTATATAACCACTTCAGCTCGCGACTGTACTACTATTATATTATTGACGTGGTATCGACCGATTAGCGCGCCGGGCGTCCACGGCGGAAACTCGGTCACAGGTTCGAGCTTCGGGTCATGTTTGTATAACTTTCAGTACACACGCGTGTCCACCTGTGATGGGGTGGGGGCGGGGAGGGGAGGCAGACGCAGCGTCGCTCAATCTGCTTCTCACCCGCGACCTTGAACTGTGCTTAAGTCGGAAATAGTAGATACCAATCTCGATATTGAAACAATTAGCTTCCCGTATCCAGTGTTTGCATATAATATATTAATGCTGATAAAATGATTGACATCTTGGATGCTGGAGCTCTGGTAGAAGTGATCAGCTTGAATAACGACAGTTGAATCATGGTATAAATAGATCAGATATTGACCGATGGCGGAGTGACAAGTCGTAGGTGTACGTGGTGGAAATATACAGAGATTGATGAATGTACAACAAGAACATCTCCGCTGCCACCTCGCGCATAAATGTAGAAGAAGCACGGGCACTTCTCTAAGGTAATCAACATATAACCCTCGGCGTACTGTACCCTACCCGTAAGTGACCTGGCGTGATGTTATAGGTATTATAATGCATATAAACGCATCCAAGGGTCACCAGAGTTTAATTTCACCTATTAATATATACGTGTCCCCAACGTTTGCTAGCGTTTGAGCAATTAGACTCGTCTCTTGCATTCAGTGGTCGTCTCAATTGTGTGCGCCGTGGAATCGGTCATAGGCGGTCGCGGGTGCATATTGAAATATAACATAACATGACGATTGTATTATCTTGAAGGGGTTGACAGACGAATATAGAGTACGGTCCAATAATTTGCCATTGTGCGTCCCGCCATGAATTCTCTAAATGATATATACTTTATTAAGTAAACTAAACTGTCCAGTCAATGCACAACCTCCGCGATTTTTGTTTATCCGAATTTTTAAATGTGTAAAATGATTAAGCTTAACTTTTCTGTTAACTTTTATTTAGCCCGACGATGGTGATGTTGATGATCGACAATATTGTGTGTCTTTCAACTGTCGGTAACGGATCTTCTTGCAGTAAGTAATATATAAATTTCGTATGTACTGAATGATCATAAATAACGTCCGCTCTTTAGCGACAAAGATAATTCACATTCTGTACACTCTGTCTACCCTGTAGAGTCAAAGAAAAAGTATATTATACATTATATTGTCCTAAGTAGGCTAGTGTAATAAAGTGACGAACGCCACTCACTTTTTTCGCGTTAATAGCACGCGCAAAAATTTTAATACCCCGAATGTTGTTCTAACGAAGATTTCCTTCAGCGATGACGTATTTATCTCGACGCTATCACGGGACTGAGTCACGCTGTGCGCGAACTGAACAGAAGCATGTGGCGTTCTGTTTTAGTGGTAATTAATATTTCTATATTTTTGGCGGCAATAAACGGACTGGCAATCGCTTGATAAACTCGACTCAATTCACCACTGATCGGTGTTTAATAGCGTTTAATATGTAATTCTTTTTTTTCGGCGAGCCTTTCTAACGACAAGGTATATTTCACGATGGAAAGGTCTTACTATATCCTTAAAACAGAAAAACGTAACATCACGCCTATAATGCCCGAAGAGTTGGGCAGGGTGTATTACACTCCCACGTTTCACCAGTTACGTGTCGGTCTCGCAATGGAATAGATGATGAGCCTACACACCAGACATAGATCTAGACTTCGAGCTATCGGTAGAAGTTTCTACTAGATCATCTAAGTTAGAAAAATTCATTACTACTCAGATTTTATAACCTCGTATAATTAGTAATTTCTAGACACATGTGTATATTTACAAGTAAATCATTTTAGGTCAAGCTCCTATTTTGTATATTTAATGTTTTAGCCACCCCTCTCTTACGTCACGCATGTCGGTTGTGAAACTTCCGACTCCTCCCTCAGTCAGTCGGATGTATTTGCTGAAGATATATGTATGTATATAATATCAATCTTGACAATTTATTCATTGAATTAACGTATTATTATTTCTATTTGAATGTGGAGAGGCTTCAAAGTAGAGATTTAAGGCGTGTCAGTTTATTAAAGGCTGTTTGTGATCACAGTCTTTGTTTTAGAGCTCACAATATAACCACCATTGTTTTATGAAACGAAATGATCCTATCTAAAACCCGCCTCCGGTTATATACTTTCACCATACAAACCCGCTCCGCTCATGAACTCACACCGCGCGCCTTGTACAAAGAATGATGTCATCGTGAGTAACTCCAGCACTACGGTGACGTCGCTTTCCTACTCTATAATATTAATATTCACTTAGTGGAAGATGACGATGTTTGTGCTGGGTTTCGTGTTTGTGTACGTGTGTATAATATATGGATGCGTGTCTGTGTGTGTGTGTACGACGCGGGAACCGGATGCGGGTAGCTATGATTTCACTATCAATGAATTTTCGATTTGTTTTTTGTTTTCGATTTAATTTAATCGTTTTCTCGAGTCCTGATATCGTGTTTGCTTTGTTGGTAGATAGTTGTTCTGAGATTTATTGTTCGTTTAAAATCTCCATGGAAAAGTACTACGCTTGAAAGTTTTAGAGGCTTTTTGGACGACTGATATGTACATATATCGTCGCAGTTGTCTTAATCGTAGCCATTGGAACTGCACACCGACTGTAGCCCGCGTAGTGGGCTCGCACTTTCGATACAGCTTACATCTACCGCATAAAAGTTGCATGCAAAGTGCCATTATTGCAGCTTGCCTGTAGTTTTAGACAGCCGGTTGCAAATAGTATCCACGTAGTGTTGCTAAGTGTGAGTTTTAAGAAGTTGAGACAAATATTGATGTGACGAGCATGAGTCATTGTATTACATCTGGGTGTGAAATTATCTGTATGTAAGGAGTACGTATTTACAAATATACATAATATTATATGTATTTTATTATAAATTTATTCATTTTAGAGTGTGAACAATATATATTTATTTAGGAGATACTAAAACTAAGATGATTAGGTGCCTACCTCTAGTTCTCTCATTGGTACTAACTCCGCCCTTTGTTTCTAACAATATAATATGATAAACAAATAATATATTGTTGGTTACTGCCTGGTTGGTCGAACGTGGTTGCAAGCGCGACTGTTATTCGAGATGTTCTTAGTTTGAATCTGGAGTTCTGGTACTATTGGATTTTTTCTAACTTTGATTTTGTAGTAGAAATTTCTAGAAGCGACTTGCAGTCTCTGCCTACCACGCAAGAGGATGGCGTGATGATATAATAATATAAACAGCTTGTTGTAATGGGACCACTATCATGCCCCGACGGAAGCGCGCCCCAGTCCAACGCTGATAAGCAGCTCGCGGCAATAAATGTGATGTGTCTCCTGTGAATCATGGCGGAGTGTGGTGCGAGTTGGCGACGCTTCTCTGTTCTCGTTATTGTCTACATCATCATCGTCGTCATCATCGTCATCGTCAGCATTGGCATCAGCATCATCATCAGCCCACTACTGGACACAGGCTACTCCAACAGCACACTACTGATCTCAATCTCCAAGCATCCAAGCACTGCTAGCTACTTTACGTATATTGTCACTTCACCAGCTGGAGGGCAGCCTACACATTACACCATACCATTAATCGATACCTTGGCATATCTGCACATGCCGCCATCAGATCCCGGGGTAGGCAGGATCTCTGGTATCGTAATAAGACGGCTGACTACACATCGCTTATTTGCGAGAAGGTTGTGATATGTCAAGTGTCATTTTTCAGAAAATCATAAGTCATAGAATGCTTATAAGTCAATGCTTATAAGTAAGAATAACATAGCAATATATGATGTTATTATTTTGATATCACGCTAGTTCCCTCATGGGGTAGGTCACGCTAGATGCGACGTAGGCAACGAGAACAGAGTACCAATTAATACCATCCTTACAAACTTGAAACGCTCTCCCACATTGATCTCTCTCTTTTTAAACACACGTTGATTTAGAAGACTTGTTACTCCTCCATGATCCAGTATCTGACTTGTTTTGGTCAAGATAGGACGTGTGGCTTGAGGCTCTTAGGGTATATAATAGTTTTTTTTCTAATTTCACAACTTACAGTTAACGCTTCTCACTCATGGCATACACCACATATTTATGATATATACATGTAAATAGACACACGCAAACATAGATGTAACATACACATACATGAATTTCGTTGTTTATCCTGTAAATATAGTGTTACATAGAGTTGTACATAGACGTGAAGTTTCGCCTGTCGCGGGCCGTTTTATTTCTTCTCCGAGGTTTGTATGCACTCGAAAAAGGCCTACGTATCACTCATAACTGCGCTAATTATAGATGAGTTTCCGTTGTACAGGTTGATTCGAGTTATATTTCGATGATACAGGGTGGTTGATTAATTTAAAAAACAATTCAATAAAGTTTATTCAACATTAAAAAAAAAATTGTGTTTAAATTTATTGTTAGCTAAATTGACAATAATTACTATTAAAGTTGTGTAAACATTTATTAGAGTGTGGGTTATGTTTTCGTTTTTTATATATTTAATACGGCAAACAGGCAGACGGGCCATCGGGTGGTAAGTGGCCACCGTCGCCTATGGAAATGTGAAACGCCTATGGAAATGTGATATATTACATTTCTCTGCTTAACCTTTCGGAGACATAAAGTCGTGATAAAATTTTATAACAACATTTAAATATACATAATGTATATGTGTTCCCTGTTGTTCCAGACGCATGCACCAGAAGAGTCGTCGCCACGATGTGTAAAGACGGTTGAGGCGTCGTGCGACGCGCCAATACCGAAACCATGTCGTTTTTCAATAATCTAAAGAAGGTGAGTCTTTCTCTCTATCTTTTAACTCTAACTTCCCGCTCGCGCTCGTGGCTCGCGCCCGAATCGCACCAAAACACTGACTACACATTGAACACCATACTTTAATCACTAATATAAATTGTAGAGTTCTCGCGATCGAAAATGTCCATTTTTCTTTGCAGTGTAGTATTATTATTACTGTTGGTATGTTTTTGTACAGGTCCTGCACCTCGGTGTCGGCCATGACGCGAAGAAGAAGAAGGTGTTCAGCAACATCCGGGACAACAGCGACCCCAATGAGCACTGGGACATGGTCGGCGAGCTGGGCGACGGCGCCTTCGGGAAGGTGAGAGACCAACCGCCCACCGCTGTCACTCCCTCTCACACTCTCTCTCTCGCACACTCGCTCTCTAACTCTTTCTCGAGTGTAGCATATCGCTTAATTGCGAGGAGACTGTAATATGTATGTCAAAAACCGTACTTTGCATAATTATTCATTATGACTATTATCACATTATTCTATGATGTTTTACTATCCTAATAGTTAGTGAATAATTATAATATCAAACTTACAGAGCCGTTTTCTAAACAATATGGTTTTTGGCATATAATATACAGTCTTATCGCAAATGAGCCATATATCACCACGCATCTAGCCGTCATCTCATCGCTCTCACACTCGCTCTCCCTTTCGTCCTTGAATTTAGCGTAACCCATTTTGAAGATGAATTCGATAAAATCTTTATATTATTTAATAATTGGCTGAACAAGGTGGGCTTTGGCTAAAAACTTACTTTGCCACACAAGAAATTCACATATTTATAATAAAGGGCTATCTAGTTTTTTTGTCAACTAGCTGATATCCGCGAATTCGTCTGCGTCGTTTGTGATATTAACATATATATTGTGCGCAGAGAATAAAACAAATAATATTGAAGGCAAAAATATACTACACTAATCTTGAAAAATCGCTATTAAATAACTGTAGTATCTTAAAAAGTTAATAACTTTTTATTAAATGCCAATATCATAACAATTGTTGTCTAAGATAGGGACCAAGAGTCTTTGAAGTTTAACTAAATTAAATTCTCGAAATCTATTCAGAAGTTTTTGTGTGATGCGCGCACAACGGCAGACGCATTTTATTTATATAGATGTAAGATATATCTATTAATATTACTCTGTAACAGATATTCAACTGTGCTGGAATACAACAGATATGATACGTTAACCGTCATCCGCTCTTCGCCATATTTCCAGGTGTACAAAGCCCAGCACAAGACAACCGGTCAGCTGGCCGCCGCCAAGATGTGCGTGCTGGACAACGAGGATGACCTGGCCGACTTCACCGTGGAAATCGACATCCTGAGCGAGTGTCGGCACCCCAACGTAGTGGAGCTGCACGAGGCCTATTTCATCGACAACAAGCTATGGGTAGGCTCCGCCATCACACTGGCCAGGGACTCTGTCAATTGCTCTTAAATCAGAACAGATATGTGTGACTTTGGTCATTGTGCTATTCAGCGTTGAGGAGTTAAGTTTGGTGGCAACTAGTATACTGGACAGTAAAAGCCTAAAATATGTCAAAGTATGCAAAGTCATTTTGTATTTGGCGTTCAGTGTATCAGAATTTACTATGTTATTTATGGACAATATTCCTTCTGAACTTAGTCACAGATGAGCTGATGTGTTTCAAATCTAGTAGTGACTAAGTGTATGACATGTAGAAAAATGCATCGCCATCTCTTCAGTTTTACTCCATTCCCACACAAATGTGAAATTTATTGTAACAGGTTAGGATACGATATATGTAAAATAGTTAAATAAAAGCTATTATTATTATAATCTTATGTGCCACTTCCATGTGGCAAAGTGGCTGGCAGCGATTGGATACGAAGAGCTGAAGATTAAGCTCAGTGGCGTGCTACTGGAGAGGCCTATGTCCAGCATTGGACGAGTGTAGGCTGATGATAGTGATGATGATGTGTCGTTTCGCTGTGTAGATGCTGCTGGAGTACTGCGATGGCGGCGCGTTGGACTCGGTGATGTCGGAGCTGGAGAAGGGGCTGAGCGAGGCGCAGATCGCGTACGTGTGCCGCGAGATGTGCCGCGGGCTACAGTTCCTGCACGCGCGCCGCGTTATCCACCGCGACCTCAAGGCGGGCAACGTGCTCGCCACCATGGCTGGCGGCGTCAAGCTGGGTCCGACACATTCTTAGTCCATTATATCCATCCGTTCATGCATTATTGTTAAGCGGAACCTGGGTTACAGAGCGCTCTCCCATCATATCCATCTATTTATACTCTTGTTAATTGATTCCTGGGATACAAAGGGTCTACCATCATATTAATCTATTTATTATCTATTGTTAACTCATAACTGTGTTGTAGAGGGTGTTTACGATATGACTCAAGGCATTTGTGCCCTTTTGTTGATGATAGCTGGTAACAGAGGGCAGTCTTGAAATACCTTTAGGAGGAATTTATGCTCTTGTGGTAACTGATAGCTGGTTACTGAGGGCTGACTTCATATGCCTAATGTTAGACTTTACCAATCAACTAAGTGGTGTATTTTGATCTGGAGTTGATATGCATGTGTGAAGAGAGAGATGGATGTTGAAATAGCACAGCAGATCTTTAAAGATAGAGATAGTTAGCATTCAGTGTTCTCTGCCTTATGCAACTGATACGCCACTTCTACTTTCAGCATTTCTTAATAGACATAATACTAATGAACTTGTACTTAGTGTATAGCAATAAGCTCCACCACATATTGCTTAAAACAACTTGAATAGATGAAAAGTGAGTGTATTGGACAGACATCACATTGGTAAGCCCTCTGTTGTACATGTCTACAGGAAACAGTGACCACTTACAATCTAATGGGTCATCTGTCTTGCTTTTTAACGTAAAAACGACACTCCTTACTCTTTTGGGAAAATAAAGATATTTATTGATTTAAAGGTTTACTAACGTAGTATACACTGTACTGAAAATGTACCAATAATTAACCCACAAATTTATAAGAGAATACAGCATTTACGAAATTGACACTGTGTTATGTACTTTATTTAACTTTAATTAAAATGGTATTAAACAAATTAAAGGTAGACCAATTACATCAATTGAAAAATATTAAAACTCAATGCTTCCTGTTGTCCTTTCCAGCGGACTTCGGCGTGTCGGCTAAGAACAAGTCGACGCTGCAGAAGCACGACACTTTCATCGGCACCCCCTATTGGATGGCACCTGAGGTGGTGCTTTGCGAGACCTTCCGCGACAACCCCTACGATTTCAAGGTCAGACGGTTCACACATTCATTATTATTAAAGTAGTGACTGGAGCATTTATCTAATGGTTAGTGAACTTCAATTCCCGACAGGAATATATGATGAGCACAAGTGTTTTCTCTGTCTGGGTGTATATATATTTATATGTAATTTATCACTCATCTGGTTACTGGAACTTATATTGGGCCTGGATTGCTGTGTGTCGGTATATCGAAGGTATTTAAAATATATAACGTTATGAGTAATAATGAATAATGTAATAGTGCTTATATAACACATATATGGTGTATTCCCTGCAGGTGGACATCTGGTCGCTGGGTATCACGCTAATCGAGTTCGCGCAGATGGAGCCACCCAACCATGAGATGACGCCCATGCGCGTGCTGCTCAAGATCCAGAAGAGCGAGCCACCCTGCCTCGATCAGCCCTCGCGCTGGAGCAAGGCCTTCAACGACTTCATCTCCAAGGCGCTTGTCAAGGTACGGAATGAGTGACTCCAGTCTTATGATTCAAGATCTATTAAATAAAATAAACTGTGAAAGGATAGTGTGGTGACACAGCATTGTGATGATGTCACACAATTTATGTCTACACTGATACTCATACTGTCAGTAAGTGGCAAATGTATTTCTTCTTATGTTCTGAATATTGTTTCTGTGTTAGTTACAAATTTGCCTACATGTATTTTTTTTGTATGTGATTAATTTGATCATTCCAATATATCTTTGTTCAGGACCCTGAAAAAAGGCCCACTGCTGCTGAGCTGCTCAAACACGATTTCGTCGGCGGGGACTTGGACTCGAAGCCTCTGCGCGACCTGCTGCTGGAGTATCGCGCCGAGGTTGTGGAGGAGGAGCTACTAGATGATGATTCGGAGGTATGTGACCTGTCTGGACTCAACTGCTTGGTTGGGATGAATCGCGAGGAGGGAGCTGTGTATGTTCAGTTACAGATGTTCCAGATAAGCCCAGTAGGTGTCCAGTTGGCAGTAGAACACAAAACAGAAGATTCCAAAAAAGAACCTTGCAGCTATTGAAATCTCCAGCAAGGGGGGTTTGGGTTAATGTGATGTACATATCTGTCAGGAGTTGTGGGGATTTTGGAACTTGTGTTGTAATTGTAATCAAGTTGCAAGTTACATATTGCTAAATATTTATTATGACCTAATACTAACAAGTCTCTCACTTATCAAAAGAGGTGACACGAAGACAAGTAGCTTCAATGGCATTGCAATTTAATATAACCATGTACATAACACATTAGCTTATTAAATATCGCTTCGTTGGACGCACTGGTGAAGAGGCAGTGGTCAGTGTGTTGCCAATGACTAACACCAAGTGTGCGTGTGCGCAGGCGCGGGCGCGGCGCGCGCGGCGCGGCCGCGACCACTACCGCAGAGTTGGTTAGTATATGGCGCTGGCCGCCATCCGCCCACACCTGCCTTCTGGGCGTTCGTGTGAATCTTATTTACGGTGGACCAGTGAACTGACCCGTATATTCAGAAAAGCTGATATGTATTCAGTACTATATATACATATTAGTGTTTACAAAATCTAATTATTTTTTTTTAAAATAGTGAATAAATATAATCAGTATATTTTGTTTCATAATCAGTGTGCCTGTTTGCCTGCCTGTCAATTCTCAAAAATTACGGAACTCATTTGTATACATTTCAAATAAGCTACAATCTATTTAACATTGTAACATGAAATTTGACAAAAATTCTATATATGTATATTTCACTCTATATTTTCCCTATTTCATAATGGGTATAAGACATAGCCACTGAATCATGGGTGTGTACTACACACCTATGCCTACTGTTTTGAGGAAATACATGCGTGACACATTATGTGACACAAATTTTGACATTATTCTTGTACCTATTGTAACATAAGAGCGGCAGGGGGCGGGTGCGGCGCGAGCTCTTAAGTAGAATGAGATAATTACCTAATAGGCATTGTACGTTAATGTTGTGTGTCTGTATGGTTTATATTGCACGCGAATCGGACGGCCAGCCGCGAGAGCCTCCGCCCACGTTGAAGGTAATATGGACACAGTGTTGTATACAAAATATTTACACTTGATAATCATACGCAAATCACCACACACTTGTAACAAAGACACAATATTATATGAGAAAAACTTATGACAAATCACCAAACTATTACAGCACAGATCTCATATTAGAAAAACAAATGAAAACCATAGACAAATCACTATCCTAATGTAATATATACAAAAAATGACCATCATAGACAAATTCGTCACATTATTTATTGCTTCGCTCTTTATTTATTTTGTTTTACATTGTCTGTAGATAAGTTTTTATTTACGTTAGAAAAATAGTCTGGCTTTAAGTGGGAAAAATCAGTTGCTTAATATTTTAGTAGTTAGAAATTGCGGGTAACCCTATTTTTAATCCCCCATTCATTTTGGAGTGCTTTTTTCTTCCATACCATAAACAAAATAATACATAATTAGATAAAATTTTTTGTTTACCCTTTATCAGCCGAAAAATAGTTTATACTGCTTTAGTTATGTAAGAAACTATATCTAGTCTTATGTACTCCCTTTGTTCAGTATCATTTCAATTGTTATTGTTTGTTTTGTTTTATTCTTTCATGTCCATTTTTTTTATTATATGACTTCTATTGGAAGCGCTTGTTTGTGGCACTGACTAGGTTTGAAATCGCGAATGGTATGTAAAGTGAAGGTAGGAGGGCCACCATCAGCTCTTGGATAAATGACTGTGGGTGGGTCTACTAACTACCAGTCTCCACTCTTTTGGGGGCACCTTAAGCGTTCTAGGCTTGTAGGATCCATCATAATATGATGCATCTGCACTTTCCATCAGGCTAGATAGAGGGCAAATGATGGCCTAGCATTTATAAGAAAGAAATTGGTGAACAAATGCAATACTTCATAGCTGCTGTAAATCTCATTAGATGCTCCAAGGGATGGTTTGCAAATAACTGGTCAATAACACCATATACAGTCTAATCTATATTGCTTTTATATTGGATTAACAGTAATACATATCCACACTGTTTGAGTTATTTGAAGTGTCAGCCTGCCGTAAATGGAGAGTTCTGTGGCAGCTGTGGAATTTAAAAATTTTAGCTAGAATTAGTTTAATAAATGTACCATCAAACAGTCATAACTTATTTGTTTATAATTATTATTTTCGTATTGTGTTTTTATTTCTATTGCAGGTCTTTTTTTGGAAATTTAATATTGAATTGTTTTATGTGTCACCTTTTTGTTTCTTCTCTTTTTGTTTAATTTGTTTTGGATTTTAATTATCATATCATTTTGTTCTTTTTTTGTTATGATTTTACGATATTATAATTAAGTGCTAATTTACTTTTGTTTTACTCACTGCCTTAGAAGGATAAAAGTGTGGGTCTTGGTAAGCAGTATTGAATGAAAACATGAAACAGTTGTCTTTTGTTAAGTGTACTCTGCTTTTCATGAGATACATGTATGTTATATACAATACATATTTGTGTTTTAATATAATATGTAGTACCCATTGAAATACTGAAAGAGGACTACTGAAAATGAGCACATATCAAATAAATCCATGTTACTTGAACTTTGGTACAGGACCTTTCAAAATGGTTTTTCTTTCTCAACACATGTTTGTGTGTGACTTCATATGTTAATGGTGTGTGCTGTGTGTGTGTGTAGGAACATCGCAGCTCCCAGATGCAGATGGAGATGGAAGATGACTCGACGTCTGTGAGGTCGGCCGACACGCCGGACATCAAGAGTAAGTTTTTGCCGCCTTTTTTGTTCTAAAACGTTCCATCTTGTTCCTGATAACGTTACAGTATTTTGTTTCATTGCAATGATGATATTGTGAATTTGTACCCTAAATGAAATCTTAATAGTTTGTTTTCTTTATCTGTTTGCATTAGTAACGTTTTCTAGATTTAGATAAGCTAGATTCTATCAAATTCAGAATTCTTAGTAGTGACTCCGTCTGGATTTGTACCATTTGTGTATGGCTCACCTGTTCCATGGAACCTTAATATAACTGGTGAGAAATGAAAGTATCCTACACTCCTCTACTTACCCCTTCGGGGATTACAGGCGTGCAATTATGTATATGTATGTACATTGAGTGTTTTCTGATCTCCCAGTGTCGGAGGCCGAGCCTCTCCCCGGCAGCACGGTGAGCACCGCTCCCGCGCGTGCGCCCCCTTCTCCGCGCGCCGCCGAGCCCGCCCCAGCTGCCGCCGCCTCCGCCACCCCCGCTCCGCTCATCGCACCACCCGTTCCCGCGTCCGCCGCACCCACACCCGCCTCTGCCGCCGCCAAGCGGCCGCATGACGACGAGCAAAGTGCTGACAGAAAACACCCGGTGAGTCATGCAACTCTGTACCTATAATATTTTAAAACGTGGGAAAAAAGGGAGGAGTTTGATTTAACAGGATGAAAAGCATCTGTTTATGATACGACATATTTGTTACATTTACCAATAACTAATATCTAATTTAGTAATGCTGTATTTTATTTCTGTGGAGGAAAAGGGGAGATCTCCCGCCAAGCGATGTCACTGCCTGGGGACCGCGGTCTTGATGTTAACTTCGGAACTTGTATATATACGGAGATTCTAAGGAACTTTGATAGCGTGATTCAGGATGCGTCCTCTGATTGGCCAGTCTCAGTGTGACGCATGTGACGTAGTCTATTG
>DWME01003517.1:0-18120 GCA_018244795.1 Parelbella ahira ahira
GCGTCCATTAATTACGTCTGGTGATTTAAGAGTTTTTTGACACCAACTTTTTCCCTTATTGAGATTTCGGTACATTTTCCTTAACCCCCCCTCCCATACCCTCCGACCTCAAATTTTCAGAATGGATGCATCTTGTAAATGTATCGGATTTATTGTAAAAAGAAAAAAAATAGCCTAATATTTTTATTTAAAACTAATCAAGACTACTATTTAAGTATACTGAGTAAGTAGACTAGAATTACAGTGAAAAGTAAACAATAAAATACTTAATTCGATATTACTAAAACTCATAAAAGAATAATCATTCTAAATCAGTCCAGGAAGTCCAGTTTACTTTGATTTTAATTAATTAAATACTATTCTTTTGCAATTTTTCTGTTTGTCGCGAAAAAAATTATGTGATATTTGCTGAGACCCTCCCCCTCTCAAAAGTAAAATTACATGAGATTCGACTTGACCCCCTCCCCTTGTTGAAAGCCTCACGTAATTAATGGGCGTCCATTAATTTATAATAGTCATATCGTTACGAAATCCTTAATATTAGAATTATTTTTAAAGCATCATGCTGATTTATTTTGTAATCGATCTGCACATATACCTATTGTCTGGTAATTAAACTGTCCTAGGGTTTATTTTGATTGTGAACAGTGAATTAAAGTTGTGGGTTCAAATCATCGCATCTATCGCTGTAGACGTGCCTTTTGTTTAAATTATATACATTTCATTACTTTAAACGGATGTCTGATTTTATTTATAACGACACTCACCTTTGAAACGCATTACATTAAAAGATCGATGCGATTATTCATAATGATGACGATATAGTCACGTCGTGTTTCGACAGTTCACATTAAGTCATCGGTTGTTGTCTTAATATTTGAAACGTTTATGTCACCGCCTCGACTTCTGGCCATTCAAGCGCAAAACAACACCTGTTATATTATAACCGTTCAGATTTGTTCGGTCACCTTGACACCCGGTATTTTGGGCAAGTTCGATAACGATTACCTTATAACTGATTCGTGCCGTGAACGCGAAAGTCAAATAGCTAAGTCAACTGAGTTCTTACAAACTGAACGGCAAGAGTATGCGAGCTACGCGTGTTTTCTACGAAAGTGCATTTCTTATTGAATTACTGCATTCACACAGCATTAATACTGCGAATGCAGTTACTCGCGGTTGAATTAGATTGCAGTGAGCAGGTATTAGCCTATAGGCTAGAATAATCTGGAATAGGATGTGTATTGGGATGAGAAATGGGAATTTGAAAACGGACTTATCTATTTAATACAATTCTCTTCTCTTATAGTTTGTGCCTTTATAAGCTTGTCAGGTCTATAATGATAGATGATATATTTAGCACTCGGCCCTCTCTGCCTACCTTCTGAAGGTACTAATGTAATCAATCGAATAAAATTCAGTTTAAATCTTAGGCGCCATTAGCTAGATTATAAGTGATTGGCAACGAAATGACTGGCGTCCGTCCTGTCAGAGCGGAGTCGTGCGGCGCCCACGCGCGCGCATTGACTTCCATCACACCAGTTGGAAGCGAGATGGTGCAACCATAGCAATGACTGTAGGGCTATTTGGATTGATGACCTACACTCATTCATGAATTGGACAACTCCTAATATAATAATGACAATACTATATACGGCTATGTTAAATCATGACGACATTTTTATTTATGGTACGGCTAATTTAATCAGTGAAGGCATAGTTAAGAAAACGATGTGAGGTCACGTACATATGTACATACATATGTGCCTACATGTAATGTTGAGTGTCCATTGGAAAGTTGGTGGTGAAGGAATGTGTGCGGAAAATGTATTGAACTTTCCATTGATAACAAACACGCAATAATTCTCCCAAGTTTAATCGTTTAAGTATATACATAATGTAGTATATTTTTAGCTTATATTTTGTTGTATTCTCCGGTAACAAATATTTTTATAGGCATAAGTGTGCCCAATAAGTGATAAGAATGTTAAACGAATATACTTACATTTTATTTATTATGGAAGTTTGCCAAATATTATTGTGGATATGATTTCATTCATAAAACAGTTCCTATGCGATTTTGCTAAGAGTGTTCGCATGTAATGTATTCGAATTTGAGAACAGGTCTCTATATACATATGTATGTATTTGTATGGTAGTTTATAAGCCGTTTGGTTACCATGATATGTATGAATATATGATGATGAGGTTATATGATCTGCCTTGTTTACTATGCCATATCCCAATACACGAAAAGTACTGAAAATAAGTTCGAAATATATTATTGACAAATTAGTGTTTGAATAAAGCAGTACTAAAAATCATCGCACATTTGCATTGCCACTTGTCGGCCATTAGTCTGACCAAAAACAATGAGTGAATGAGCAGTGGGAAAACGTTGCCCTCGTTTCGCACGGTCTGTAAGAAGTACGGGTAGCGAAGCGAATTTTAAAATAACATTCGGTAGGTGGTAGGTTTATTTACGCCTCCGTGGATATCATCGTCGGTTATAAATTGGCTCGCAATGCGTACACATTAGACTTTCCTTCGGTGACGTCAGCGCCAGTCGCCGATAGGAGGGTGGCAGTGTGGGACTGCACACATTCGTGGAATTATTAATAGTTTATTTTCTTCCCGACTGTTTCGTTAACCCTAAGAAAGGAACCGATTTTCCTATTAACGTATAGACTTCGAGAGACAACTAAACTAGTCTGTTACTAAAATGGTGTTTTGACTACAAGCGTGTTTTCTTACTTGATGTATTGCGGAAATTATTATAGAATCCGGTGTGCTTGTATAAAAAGAGTGATGAACCTAGAAGAAGCATCTTATGTCTACAAGGACACAGGCGTTTGGTACTCGGTGCTGATTGTCTATAATTTACGGGACCTAGAGTGATAACTTTCGAAAAATGTTTGATTACTTTGATAAAATGAATCAGTGAATATGCTCAGTTTTTGGCGTGTTTAGATTAACATCAGCTACTTATTATATCGAATACTATTTCGGTGGCCGCTCCGCTGACCGGATGGATATCCCTTTTGTTTCTGTGAAGTATCACGTTCCGTGTTCGCTATGTTTATATTATTTATAACGCGGCCGCGCTGCGCTTGGCTTGTGTCTGCCGTAATAGTTTTGACACCTCGCTCGTCCGTTACTTCATGACCCTGCACCGTCTGCTCGGGGCTCTCCACGTAAACAAAACGCCCCATAAACGTTTCCGAGACATTCCTTCTAAGTCTTGCATTCCGTTTCACTTATGTAACTACTAATGTTGTATTCTCTGTCATATTTGTAAGGAAGTTAATGTGCTGCTTCTGTTATGCACGAGTTTTCTACGAGTTTCAGGCTTACGTTTCGTTTTACTTGTATAACAACTGATGTTGTTGCTTTTTTCTTTTATATTTGTGAGGAAGTAATCGCATAACTTCTAATTTGAAGCGACGGTCTTCTAGTTGCAGTTAATTTCATAAACTATTACGGCTTAATAAGATTTAACATGCTAACGAGCTATGACTGTTGCTACTCAACGGATATGATGGTCACTGTCACGTAAATTTACGCACCTTGGTGTAATAGTGTCGTCTCGTTCTGATACATTACACGCAGGCTGTGCTAGAGCGGGACAGGGCAGAGTTCAGGTGTGACGTCGCGGCTCACGCAAGGCTCCGGGCGCGTTCTATATTTGGGTTAATGGATTCGTCCGCGCACAGCCAACATGGGAAGTACCTGTTAGTTCGTCCGCTACCACCTTCCGACTTCTATCCTACATGAGAACTATTGTAGATCTCATTACATTATGTACCAATTTAACCCTTGTATGATTATTTGAGAGAGTTCTAGTAGTTTTGGACCTATTTGAGGTCCTTCTTCGCGGTGTCCCGTAATCGTAGAGAGGTCACGACGGAGATATGAAAAAGGACTTGGGAAAGATTTTGAAACTAGTCGAGCTATACTATAAAACCGTGAAACCATCATGGTACATGATTTTTTGATATGCATATGTGTATAGCAAACGTTTAATAGTAACTGTTATATTTACAAAATATATGCCTATTTCATAAACAATTTGAAATTTTATCTATTAGAAAACGTAATCTTAAAAGGCATAATATATGCAATTTTTTCTTGTATGTCTGATTCATTAAAGACCTCTTCGACTCCTATGTATAAAATATGATTACTTTTAATAATACCACGATCCCTCGTAACATAAGCTTGCTGATTTCTGTAATTATCTACGCCATAGTCACTTTCGTTCCTGATCTTTGATGAATCGATACTTAATTGAAGTGAAGAGTCGGAGAAAACTATTGGTGAATCCTGTCTTAATGTACTTTATTTAGTAATCTCAGAATATTTATACTTAAGTTTATGGTCTCTATTCTTTGGACTGCCCGAAGTATAGATTAAGCTCACGATTTGAATTCATTTCTCTTACAACTTTCTCTTCTAAGTATTTTGAGTTTAATGTCAGTCTGCTAAGATTTATCTTAAGATCTACGGTTATTTAGCCAATCCGTTTCCGTCATGATAAATAAACTCTTGTCTTGGTGTTTATAAACTATTCAATTTAACTAATGTAGTATTATTTTTAGAATTCATATTGAAAAATAAAGTCAGGAAATTAACACCTAACATATCATCATCATAAATAAAAAAGGTAGAAAAAAATTGTCTTTAACACTCCTAGCTATGTTTTGTTATTTTTATTACAATTATATCATAACGCCTTTTATGACGTAGGTAGAGATTATAGAATGCCAATTATCCTTGTATACCTGACGGCTTCTTCTACATTCATCACCCTTTAGCAAACACGTGGGCCGGTTCCGTGGACTTCCGTCAACCAGTATCTGACCTTTTTGGTCAAAATTCTTGAGTAGGTGAGTTTTGGTTTTAGCTTAGGGACCTGAATATATTGACATTATTTTTAGGGCTTTAGTTTGAAATTTCAAAAATGTTTACATATACGATCTTGTTTGATTTTTTTGTTGTGTTTTATCTTGCCAAGATATTTTATGATTGACTTATCCTTAATTAATATTGCACCAGACCCAAGGAAAAATTATTAAATTTATATTAGTAATCTCCATAATACTCTGCAATCCAGTTTAAACTATTCATTAGTTTATCCAAATGTTTAGGGAGCCTAATATTTTTTTGAGAAAACTGGAATAAATTAGAAAAGATGTACCTTTAGTAGGCATTATCTATTTACTTAGATTGGCGTTGGCAAGGACCCACGTCTAATCGTCGTGCAACTTATGGAAAACAAGATAAGGGTCGCTTTAGGATACAAAGGAGATTCAAACAAGTTTCGCTTTGTTCGTGCCCGTCAAGACGCCGATATTTGATATAAGTTAACCAAGATAAATGTTAACTTTTGCTCGGTAACATCATTATTGGACACGGAACAATTTAATTTAGTTTTCTGCACTTCCTGCTGAAACACTGTAATAAAGAATTCTTATAAAAAAAAACCAATTGCATTATCAGTTTTGATTTTTCTGTTTGTCGAATAGTTCCTTATTTATAGTACAGCTACAAAATGGGTTTCTGACAACCATCTGAAAGCACAGATCATTTTTAAATATAAAGTTGATCTCATTTGATGAAAATTCTTTAATGTCGGCGCAATTTTATCGGCTGTATCGGCGAAAAGTGGCCGCGCGCTCGTGTCCACTTCTGCTGAACTAATGGCTCTATATTTAGACCGCACCGTGATGTCAACATCAGTCGGAAGCTGGAAATCGTGCTATCACCGAAACTCCACTCAATAAGCCGCTACACGGAATCGTGAGAAATATTTCGAATTTATATGCGGTTCTTGTTCGTTCTAAACTCCTCTTATCGTCTGTTTCCGCTTGGATTTTTGGAATCTATACAAATTAGTTTGTGGGGTTCCTTGCATTTTGTATTTACTTAATTTTTTTTGGTCAACTAATTGTGTTTATCGAAAAAGTCCCATTAAGATTAGATTAGAGGCATTTAAAATTAACTATCTCAGACACAAAAAAGAAATAACTTAAACGACGTATCTAGGAAATGTTCTTGTAATCTAGTCTCACAATATGGCGGCCGAACAGGTTATAGCGTTAATGACGATTCTTTGTCATGGTAGTGTAAATAATTATAAAAACAAACAAAACAAAGCTTTGTGTGTGGTTAAAATGCAAACGCAGTTAGATTACTATTGGCAAGTACTCGGCGTACTGTGACGAACGTGAAATAACTGCACCACATCCGCGCGGATCGCTCACACACGGTACATGCGATTATAGACCTTATTCCACAACAATAAGCCACAAAAGACAAAAGGAATTAAGTAGGGTAGTCGTGATTTCAATCGCATCGCATCGTATCCTGCCCTTTGAATGAACGATGAAATAAATGCACATAATATATTTTACCGTTCTCTACACGTCTATGAGTAAGCTTCGTGGAAATCATGGTGACGTCACGAGCTTTCCCTTCAATCCCGTTGGAAATAGTTAAACCATTTTGCGTACTACTAAGTAATGCTCAAGTAAATTGTACCGTTAGCAAATAAGAACAGTAAGATGTGGATAATGGTTTTGGTCGACACCGCTTTGCTGTTTTCTAAGGCAATCCAGAAATTTCTCTTCATTCTTCTATGCATGAAGTATCGTTTGGCTATAAAACAGATTTCTATACGTCTAAGATATTATTCGCAGTCACCTCGTTCAGTCGCGGTATTGTTACTAGAATATTGAACCTTAATTTCGTGGGAATAAGATGAAAAATGCGATACATACTTAGTTGTAAGTCGTTTGACGTGGTCGTGGCACGTTGGCCGCGGGCCGGCCGCCGAGCACCCGGTGCGGAGTAACGGTCGCAGTCTTATTACACTTTACATAACTCAAAAGTAAACGTGAAATGGATATAGCCTACACGTAATGGTATACAATTGCTCGTGCCACTTTCCAACTTTTCACGTTTACAATTAGGTATGCTATAAGTTCGGACGAAGCCTTTTGATAGAAGAGATTCATATTCAGCAGTGGAACGATAAAAGGGTGGATAATGGTGCTGATGATGATAACCAAATGGTCTGTTAAGGCATCTCTGTACTTGGCTGAATATAAAAAATTCATCAGGTAATTCTAGTGTCCACACTTTATAATTCTATTTTTATTTCTAATACATGCACGGAAATGATTTCCAGACTTCTCTCTAAAAACCATCAAGCTAATGTTTAACCAAATTGACTTTAAACGACTTGATAATTACCTACCAAACGATTACGTGATAACTTCCTACCGAACTGGGGTTTGTGAATGTGTTACCAGATTCGTCGTCAGGCTATGCCATTAGTCATGCCAAAAGTCAGGACGTCCGGATGGGAACCGGACAAACCGGCGCTCGTTATGCAACGACACCAGACACTATTATGTCCCCTCCGAATAGCGTGACGTCTAGCCGTTCGGGAGGCTCGGCAAATAGAAGGGGGAGGCGCGCCTCACAAAAGACAATAGGCTAACTTGAGGGCTTTATAGTCTCCAGTCTCAAGATTGTTCCGTTGCAGCGCATGGTCCTTGTGATTTGTTACGTGAATCCGCTGAAATGTGCGAATCTTTCCCCTCCACTCTTGCACGTTTCCATAGTGCGTGTCGATTCTCCATCGGGTTATCTATTAGCTGATAAATCTCTAGAACGTGAATTTTCAATAGAGTTATTGTAATATCAGACTATTTTTATTATATCATCGTCGAACGGTTGCCAAATATCTTTATTGTTACAAATCTGACATGTTTCGTATACATTTAATACACTAAATGGAAACTAAACTAAACTAAATATTTAACAGATACTCAAGTTACATATCTTCTTTAATTAGAGGAGAAAAGAAATCCACTATTAAAGTCTCTTTGCCTTTGTAATGCGAGGCTCATTGTTTTTTCAATTACATTATTAAAAAGCATACTTTCATTGTACACCGCATTTTCAATTGCGAGTCCCTCTCTCGGCTGTCTGCTCGCTTTTATTTACAAATAACCCTGGCTTTCCCAAGTTTGCGTTTGCAAGTTCGTTGCACGTTGCCACAAGTTCTGCTCTTGAATTTTATTTAACTTTCAAGTAACAGGATATAACTTTTATATCTACAATGTTAAATTTACCGACTTCACCATCAGCGTCGTTAATCTTAATTATAATTTCATATTACTTATCAATGCGCGTTATATGTTAAATAATTCCATAATTACCAATTGTGATTGCGTCGATGGTTTTTTGTTTGCTGGAGTCGCGGCGTGGGGTGTGCGGAGTGGGCTTAATGGCAGGCCATGGTGTACTGCCGACGCCATGTCTACTCGCCGCGGGTCAACGAACCCACATTGCCTACTCGATACATTCGTTTTGTTCCACATTTTGTTCTATCGCCGCTCGGTTACACAAAATTGCAATGGTTTTTGATCCATAAACTAGGAATTATTATTTTTTATATAATACATCTAAAATTGTCAAATATGTAGAGTCGTCGCTCACCTGTATAACATGAGACATAACATAGCTAATGGAAAGTAGGAATAAAGTCCTCTGCCTACTCATTCGGGGAAATACAGGCGTGATGTTGTGTTAATTTTCAAACATACCTAATGTTATATACATTTTTTTATAATCAGTGCTCGTGAATTGTAACAGTGTGCAGTCAAAGCGAAATTTTCACAATGCATTGTTTGATGCGTTAGATGCTTGAGTAAGAACAGGCTTCTTTCTATTAGCACAACAATAGACAACTGTATCTTAAAGAAACGAAAGTTCCGCAAACGGATCAGTAAATTGTTATAAAAAAATCCTTGATATAGTAAAAATAAAGTATAAAATCCTAAGAATGCAATATTCATGTTTTTATTTAATCCAACCGTTACATTCCATTGATATCAATTTTGATTTTGTATTATATTCAGATTAAATATATTTTTGTCAGTGCAGAGGTAGATCTATAATATTCTGTAGCAATTCTCATCAAGTATGCCCCCCCTCTATCCATCTTTACGTCCGATGTTTACGAGTTATCAATGTTAATAAACTGGTATTTAATGCAAATGAGGTATGAATCACAGAACCAGCTCGTTGAAGTCGTTTATGTAATATTGACATCATAATGGACCTTATTATAATGAAGGCTGTTTTTTGTCTTATTAATAAAATGATATCTTGTGGTACTAGTATAAATATCAACGGTAATATTTTGATATGACACATATTTGAAGAATCGTAAAAGATTACGTTTATGTACTTTGATAAATGTACTGTATGTTAACAAATATGTATATTTTTATTTAGTAATGTTTATTTTAAATTGCTTTTTAACTCTATGTGCATGAAGTCATGTGTTGGTTAGTTAAGTCTCCGAAGATTTTATTTCGATGGTATTTTCGTTGCTTGAACGAGTTGACGTTTCAAATAAACCCGAACAATTAGGTACGGTGAATATTGTAATTATAATTACGGATTCACACAACACAAAAACCTTGATTCTTGAAGAAAAAAACGAGTTTATCATTAAAATTGTCGGCTTTTAAGATTTTGACTTAAGATTTTCTCATCCAGATATCTGTACCATTGTCTTGATATTTTCGGAGACAAAAGACAAGTGAACCAGAGATTATAATAAAATGATAATTTTTAAACAAATAAATATGTCGTTAAATTTTAACATGCCTACGACATACAATTATTTAAAGGTGAGTCAACTATCTCACGTCGTGCCACTCAGCATTGGGTTTATTTTCTGTGAATTTTATCATTACCTGGATTCACGAGTAGTAAAATGTCATTTTGAACTAAGAATGCCCTTTGTTTGCAATAGTTAAGAATAAATAATACGTAACAATATTTCTAAATAATTGTTTCTCATACTGAACTGTAACCTTAAGTAATGTTTAATAGCTAAATACATCGTCATCATGGCCCCTTTCCTCGTCCTGTTGTTACACTCCGGTCGCCTCTCAGAATAAGAAGCGTTTAGGCCACAGTCTATCACGTCGGCCAAATCCGACTTGGCAGATTTCATAATCCTTGCAGAATAAATTGGGAGAAAATATCGTGAGGAAATGAAACATACGGGAAGTGAAACAATAAATGCGTGAACATAATGGTGATAAAAACCTACTAAATGATAGAGTTAGGATATAACAGAGGTCACTGTAAGTGACCAGCTTGAGACGTACATTACAATCGGCTGTTAACGAGACCTTCAAGCATGAGTGGTGCATTGTGAAATATTGCAGTAACCGGAGCGGCGACAATGTAACATAAGTGATGCTTTGTATTAATAAACTGATATCTAACAGTTGTGTTCATTGAACTGCATTGGTAAGTCGTCGTATGGAGTTTATCCGAGCCGTTAACCAACAACCTATGGCGTATCAATGACAATGATGTTGATAATGACGATGATTGTAATGATGAAGATGATAGCAACGAAGAAGATGATAATAAAGCACCGATATATCCGACGGATCCGATTATATCCCGGATTCAATAAAAAGTTGTTCATAAACGAGAGGATTGAGCTCGTCATTAGTATTAATTAATCACAACATAAAACCTTTCATGTGGAAGCCCTTTACACGTAACATCTTGAACGTACTGCAATAATTCACAAAGCGCCGCGGGCGCAATACGTCTTAATTATGAAACTTCAATTAGAACGATGAACGCGTCGGGTGTTCGAGTACATGGTATAATTCGCTGAAGATAACTGGATACTTCACTGCGATGACGTTATAGCGAGAGATATAGACTAGTGATGTAACGAATATTCGCATACGCGGATATTTGCATATTCGTATTCGCGTGTTTTACGAATATGAACATCAGAAAAAAACAATTTTCAGATAATAAATAGTATGTTAATGAAATCAAAATTCATTCATTTCTTAGGTTTTAATGCAAGAAAAAGTAACTTAACCTCGTAATCACATTATCAGTCTACACTTTATTATTTGGTATTATTTATTTAACTTTGGGCACTGAAGCTTAACAATAAAATTTTCGTTAGAACTTATACGACAAAAATATATAATGGAATGGAAACAAGCAAAAACAAATTCTTCTATGAAACTTTTATCAGTTTTGATTTAATGACAATTGACTCCAAATTTGAACAAAAACTGAATATTCGCATTCGCCAATGTCGGTAGCAGATATTCGCATTCGCGAATGTTCAAAAATGAACATTCGTTACATCACAAGTATAGACGGCGGAGTGCCAAGCTGGAAGAGAAAGCGCATTGATCGCAAGTGTCAGGTTGATTTCTGCGTGTTATATACGTATTCGTAGAGTGCTATCAGGGACACTTAGCGACCGCCTAGCACAATTCATGCTTACTATTTAAGTGATTATAGCGGGGGCCCAAGAATTACTTTGCTTGGTATATGTAATTGTGAGATGTGAAATGAGTGATGATTGCAGAAGAACCATGCCGGGTCTGTCAGGATAGAGATATTTGACACCAGATATTTTCGACTGGCCTTGTAAGATAAAGGATGTGCCTTTATACGACATTAGGTTCCGTTTGTAACGTAGGACTCTGGTGATTGAACAATTAGAAAATAGTTTCACGAAGTTGACGGACTGTTGACGGATTTCACGTTGCTTATATTTTTAAGATTTGTAACTGCTTGCCATTAAGCATACACGTATGTTGTCACGCCTATTTCCCTTAGGGTTAGATGGAGTCTGAGTATTCCACAGGCTATATTTTTGGCAAACGTCTTTCGCCTCTTTCATATTCATTAAAGTTGAAATATATCGTTGATCTGTTAGAAAGCTGTCTGCAGTTACGGAGCATGGAAAATATTTTTTAATAAAATTTGTTATTTGTAAAAAAATCAACATAGTTGGCCACAAATATGTAATGTCAGATTGCTTAGTTTTGTTTTGACATGAGTAATTATGTATGTGTTACATACATACTTGTTCTTAATTGTGATAGTTGTAAGTATAGTAGCGACATCTATTGACGTACTGTGTAATATTCTGTAAGTGAATTTAATTTTTAGTGTCGTTCGATAAAGAGAATTTGGAATGTTTTGAATTTTTTCAAAATTATACAGTGATTAGCTCTTATTAATATTTTTCTTTTTAAGAAAGAAAAAATAATGACTGAAGCAACCGTAAACGGTTTTTCATTAAATTAAAAAAAATGAAATAAGTTTATCAGGCGTATAATGGCTAAACATATTTAAATAATAAATTTAATATCAATAAATGTAGATTGCACATACATACATATGTACCTTGGGGCGATGCACTAACCATAGACGTTAAAGGCTCTGCAAGTAACATTGAAGGTATTTAAGATTTTATGGACAAGAAGCACCTCAAGTCTAAATGAATAGATATTTGGCAACCGATGCTCTCTACCTAGCGTCTTTGAATTACCTGAAGATGATACAACAATTTTAAATCGATGAAATAGAAATGGAAGGAACAATATATAGTATTTAGTTAATTCTACAAGTAATAATGAACATAAATGGCTTTAAAGAAAGGACGATTATACAATTGTGGACGGTGCAAAGAAATCAGTTTAGGTGCGGTGATAAGGCTCTTCAAGAACCTATTATCTTATCTTATCACCGTTATGACGTCATGAGTAACAAAAACATGAACGTCCTATATGAATGTCTGTCAGGCCGCAGCGTTCCGGTTATAAAAGTAAAGTAACATTTTGTTATGATAGTAGTACATATTGATTCGTTTCTTTTTCATTCGCGCGGGTCAAAATACAAGGTAAACATGTGCCGATAACAATTTTGTTGTGATAACAATTTTTCTGTCCATAACAAATGTAATGTTGTTCTAGATATGTTTTATTTATCGAGTGTGTGTGTGTGGGGTCAAGGTAGATGTATGACTGTGTGAGTTTAGCAGTAGCGTTGCTTTGTGAGGTGTCGTGTGTAGACGGAATTATTTCTTGTTCAGTGTTTCAAATTTTAAACTTGACGACTCGCCGTTCGTGTTCATTTGCCATTAGGAAGTTATCGATTGTCCGAACGAGCCGACTTCTATCATCATGGTTTTGAATTTGCCGTGCATTTAGTGTTGATTAGTCTGTAAGGAATTTAAGCTTCACTTGCTAATATATGTAAAAATAGTACATAAAAAGAATTTCTCGTACTTTGGAAAACGTAACATCATGCCTGTAATCCCCTAAAGGGTAGGCAGAGGGGTGTGCTACACCCCCACGTATGACCAGTTACGTTTAAGTCCCATGGAATTGGTGGTGACCCTATTGTCATACACCGGGCACTGATCCAGACTCCGGGTCACTACTAGAAATTCTAAATTAGAAAAATCGAATAGTACCCGACCGGGGATTTGAACCCAGGACCTCCCGATCGGCAGTCGCGCTTGCATCCGCTCGACCTACGAGACAATCAAAAGTCTCGTCAAAGTTCTGGTACTTTGGATTACCAAAATTATCATTTTGACAGCGATGTTATTAATCGTTGCGTAATAAGTAATTGCCTTCACGCTTACACATAAACATAATTACGAAACAATGTCGTCAACTGCGCGTACTGACGATACGATTGTTTTGTTGCAGGTTGTAGAGCGTGGCGCGGTGAGGTGCAGTAGGTCGCGATGACGACCGACATATCGGTGTCCCGCTGGGACCCGTCCATCGGCCACGGCCAGGAGATCATCGACGAGTTCGAGTACGACGGCGGCAACTCGTCCTCCAGGCTCTTCGAACGATCGCGCATCAAGGCGCTAGCTGGTAAGACTCCAAACACTACATTACTACATTATAACCCGCAGAAGTTAACTAGACGTCGCGCCACGATGACGTAATGGTGTGGTACTGATGCATCGCAGGCGAGAGGGCAAGCCCAATTCTTATCGTTTCAAGTAAAAACTACATATATAGGCGTTATAAGCTATTTTTTTTGTATTTGATAATGTTCTTTGGGCAGAGAAAGGTTAATTTATACTGATTTCATCGTCGCATCCTCAGTTGCCTTCGCGATACAACGACCACCGTATGTGTGTTACACAATCATATTTACTGTCCTTATCTTTATTATCTATCCTTGTCTATCTTTGAATATAAATAAGTAGAGCGTAGAGTAGAGTATTATGCCAAATTACCGCTCTCATTTAAAAACTCACCTTTTATAAGTGATCGAGGTAGAAAAAGGTTATGTCGGTCACCTGATGTTCATCCTTCACTGCACTCCAAGGATATTTGCAGGACTGTAATAAAATTAGATCATTCACGCATACGTTTACACGCACCACTGGTAACTAAGGATAAAGCCTCCCTAACTCTCTTGAGTTAAAATCCATATATTTCTAAGACTTCAAAGCCATCGGAGCATAGTAAGCACACCGGCTTAGCGACAAATAAAGTCGAAAACTACACCAGGTTGTCTAGTGAAAAAATTGGCTTCATAATACTACTTCCGCGGGTTTATCTTTGACAATGGGTTTATAATTTTTGTTAGGTTCGTAAATATCGTGGTTTCTTCCTCAACTAAGCCTAAAACTGTTTTCCATTGTTATAATGTCATTGATGGTCTCGATTTTATTTGATCTCGATTTGAGTGTATTTAAAAAAATACTCTTATGCCCTTTTTGAGGTACTCTTCGCGTGATCTAAAATTTTCGCAACGCTTGAAAATGTTTATTCTAATATTGAATAATCAACAATATTGGTGACGCATTGGATTGGCAATTCTATACATACATTCTCTAGTGGCACACATGCACCACTAGAGGATGTATGTATTCATAAGCGATGATGACCACTTACAATTTGCATCAACTAGCAGGTATGCCTGTATGTATATTAGGTTAATTTATAAAGTCACATCTAATGATACTCTGTAACCGTCATTTACACCTCTAGTGGCTTAACGGTTAAGGAGATTTTTAAAACAAATTATAAATAATTCCTAAAACCAAACCACTAGTGAGCACAAAACCAAAAATATCAACGAAAAAACAAATGTTGCATAACACAAAAAAAAAAACGCGCCTTCACAAAATTCCATTTTCAAAATGACACATCTTTCCCTCACTCACCGCAACCTTATCTCCGTACCTCAAAACGAGCTTAGACATTCCTCGATTGTGCTCTTATCGAGCGATAACCGGCTAGCTGTCTATATTATCGTGTTCACCTCAATCGGCTGTCTCAACTGTAAAAGTACAATAATCGATGGCAGAGACGGTCAGCGGGAATACACCGTTGTTACATTTCGTCTTTCGGCGGTGCTCTTTTTGCGCTGATCGACCGTGAACTGTTCGGTCAGGCGATCCGCGTGGCCGACTGCAAGGAGCGCAGTATACACACAGCAGAACTGACGCAATGTCTTTTCCAAAAGCTCCCAATTGTTTCGTGCACTCGTGTGTGGTTTTCTGTCCTCAGCTGTAGCTTAGTAGCGTCTTCAGAAACAACGTTGTTTTGAGTGGTGTTATGTCTAAATTTTGAAAATGTTCAAGTTAGTTAAGTAATGTTTCACGTGCTTACCGTTGTACAGATAACAAAACAACTCGATAATGATACGGATGTAGCAATGTAAGCGACAGATAAGGTATGTGATTGTTATCTAAAATTCTCTTATAATATCGCGTGTATCGTAAAACACTCGTGCGATTTGTTTTGCGCCTAATAAAATATTTATTTTCATCTCAATTCTTACACCTAAAAATGGATGACCAATGAATGTAAAAGAATCACTTCAAGTCTGTATTATAGAGGTGAGATTTTGTGCGCTCTGTCTACATTGTAATGGACCTGGCGTGATGTTATAGTAATAATTGTTACACAATTTTACTGTAAAATACAAACAATAACCTCGACCCATTGGCATTGTCATATATTGTATAATTAGCTCAATACGAGTTATCAGAACTCCGCAATAATGTTTCCGTTTTCCTCGCGACAGGACTCGTAAACTGTTTACCTAAATATATTCTTTTCTATGAAAGAATTTTCTCATATTCGTAGGCGCGTATCCTTATCAGTGATGTGTTAGCTGTCTGATATTAACTAAAATATTCTCACCTCGCTTAGTTCTCTTCCCGATATCACAACTCAGTCAGCGCAAATTCGAAAATTTGAAAAGATAAATGTTAATTTATACATATAAGCCACCTCCCAATTTCGATTGCATTATTTCAATTTGCCCGGTATTATGCTATAGTGAAATAATAACGCTAATGATATATGTAATAATTAATTGAACCAGTGACAAAGTTGTCTATATCTGGAGCGCACGTATCGAATGTCCTCGTCCAGTAGGCAGTTTGAATTTTGTCGCTCTGATTCTTCCCGTTCTTTCGCCTCGCACGCGCCTCAGTCTGTCAGCGTTGGTGATATGACATCGACGGAGTGCTACGATCTCATCAAGAGAGGCGTCGATATCGAAGTGCCCGGCTTGGAGCTTTACTATGACAAAGTTGTGTCGGAGCTTAGAGGTTTGTACCATGTTATACGCGCATTTTGTGTCGTGCAAAATTGTTTTTTTTTTCGGTATATTTTGGATATTGATTCTGATTGTGATCTGTGTCAAGTAATTTTGTTTGTTCAATTCTGTTTATTATCTCCCGTATTACTTCTTACTGTTTTATTTTATGAGTCCGATTGTATATTTTAAATAGTGTTATATTAAATGTAAGTAATACTAAATAATAGTTCCTTATATGAGTGTTGAGGAAAATTTTGCAAAATGTACTTGTTGATCGTTCGGTTAGTTGGCTGTGCTCGTGTTAGTCGCTGCCCGTGAAGTTAAGATGTTTGGATACTGACTTCTATCAAAAAGTGAGAATACCCTTATATCATTGAAATCAGGGATTTTTCGTGGGTTTTGATTGAATTAAATATCAATTTTTTCCATATATTGATTGTCGCGGTTGGCTTCTGCACGACGCCTAAGTTTCCGCTCTAAAGCGTGCGACCAGCAATATGATCCGCATCTCGTGTTACGCATATTATCTTACGAATCCAATAGCCGGGGCCGTACCGGGCTGAGTTATTGCGATGGAGCTGGCGGGCGCGGACGGGCGCGCGCGGCTCCGCGGCTACCCCGCGCCCCCCCTCTGGTCGCCGCGCCGCGGTCGACCTCACTGGCGGTTATTGTGTTAACATTCCCTATTGTTTTTATACGTTATTCATCAGTGCCCGATACCCTTGTGGCCCTTGCGGTCAGCATCCGTGCACATATTGGCAACGAATTCCTCGTATCTTCATGTTAAACGTTTCAATGTCATGTTAACGCAATTCTCTCGATATCCCGCAGTCAAAGTAGCATTTCGAATCCACCGATGTTAAAAAGGATGAAGTCCATCGAAACTTTCCAAATCTCTGCACACGTTTTCACCAGGCTTCTATCATTCGTTACTAGTTTAATTACTTCGCTATCGATAGAATTTTCCTAACCTCGCCTCGCCCTTGCCCCGACAGACGAACGAGAGAGCGTACAGAAGAAGACGTTTCAGAAATGGGTGAACTCGCACTTGGTGCGCGTGTCGTGCCGCATCGGCGACCTCTACGTGGACATGAGGGACGGCAAGATGCTTATCAAGCTGCTGGAAGTGTTGTCTGGAGAGAGGCTGGTAAGTTTCCTGTACAATTTTATTTTGTTGTTGCTAGACACTGACCTCTAACAAGCAGAACCTTCGGTCGATATTGACCGAATTCTGTCAGCATATTGCAGCAGAATAGATCTTTTAAATATTTGTCAATAATATCAACTTGCGATTTTATCACAGGAATGTAATGAATTTAAAGGACATAATAATATGCTTTATGATGTTTTTGTTTTGTTTATATACAATGAATTATTCCCAACCCTATCCTGAGTATACCCCAGCATGGAAATTATAGGATAAACACCACTTGGGGACGCTTATATCCAAGAATACTGGAAGACAGATAGATTATAATGAAGGCAATAACGACTTCTGATCATTATTGTCAGCAATTCATTTGTATGTTATTTCCTTCGTAGCCGCGACCCACAAAGGGCAAGATGCGCATCCACTGCCTGGAGAACGTGGACAAGGCGCTGCAGTTCCTGCGCGAGCAGCGCGTGCACCTGGAGAACATGGGCTCGCACGATATCGTCGACGGCAAC
>DWME01003518.1:0-18120 GCA_018244795.1 Parelbella ahira ahira
AGACGGATGGTTGTCAGTAGCACAGAGTAAAGATTTATATAAGCGTAGTCTTTGACATTAGAACATTGACAACGCTCATAGTTTATGAGCGTTGTCTATGTTCTGATTTTTTTGTGATGGACGATCGAATTTCGATCGCTACTGGGCCACTAGTAATAATAACTACACGATAGGATTTTTTTGATAGGATTTACACGTGTATACACTATACAGTAATATATAGTTAGCTCTTAAATAGCTATAACTTTAAAAATTACAAATAATATGGTTAGGTTCAGAATATAAATGAGGTTCCAAGAATAATACGATTATTTTTACGATAACAGTAAACAAACTTCAAATCGCATTCATGCGCCACTTGTAGGAAATGTGTCGACAGGAAAAACCGCAGGTTGTATCGACACAATTGAATATTAAATATACGTATATTCAATAATACCTTTTAAATGTACGTCAACAGGCACAGACTAATTTATACGTGATTGCACTACCAATAACGTCTCGGTGATTGACTTGTTTAATACATTTAGCAATGTTGACCAAGTTGACTGTCAATATTGCATATATAGAGTAAGTGCGTGCGAAATATATTGCTGCAATTTTGTCATCGTAACCTAAAGTAACTTCACGCCTCTGATCCCCGAAGGGGTACGCAGAGGAGTGTAGTACACTCCCGCGTTTAACCTGTAACGTTTACGTCCCATGGAATAGGTGGTGATCCTATTTCTGTACACCGGGCACAGATCCAGACTCCGAGTTACTACTAGAAATTCTAAATTAGAAAAATCTAATAGTACCCGACCCGGGATTTGAACCCAGGATCTCACGATCGGCAGTCGCGCTTGCAATCACTCGACCAAGGAGGCAGTCAAAGAAAATTTCCTAGATAAAAGATATTTAATTGCTTCAAAAATTATGACACGAAATAGAGTTACGATCTCTTTGTGATCGGACCATATGATCTTTAAATATTGATCCCTGTTGACGTCACAATGTATTTCCCACACGCAATGCTAAAATATTTCCTTTTATCGATTCCAATTGGTATGCGAGTACTGTTTAAGGAACCAGCTCTTTGTAAATATATTTACGACACTACCCTGTCTTGTAATAAATGTTCAAGCGAAGACTGTCAGCTGTTAACCTCTAATGTATAAAATTTTTTCCTGTAATAAAAAATATGAGTTTTATAGTTGCTCTATGTTACTTTTAAAATAAGCCGACAATAACAAATTTGAAGAATATTATTAAGATCTCGCCAGCCTTCCGTTCTTCCTTACATAGTTAAGGGATTCAATAATAAAATATATACGGGTAACTGAAAAATAAAAGGCTTCTAGATGTTGGAATTGGTTATGCCACGTTCAAATTACTATTAAAAATCTGTTTCTGTAAACTATGTTTTAATTTCTCCCTCTTAAATTTTGTAAGATGAATAAATAAATATTTCTAAACATCTCCACACACGGCCATCATATTCAAAAGTATTCACAGCCTGTGCTATGATATATAGACGGCTGATAAACTTATATATTATGTATCTATTCTTACATACTATTTACGTACTATACGTATCTATCACGCATTCTTTATAAAATCGACAATTCGTTTCATGCGGACAGTGAAACATGTCCTTTATACCTATCCGTTAAGGAAAATATAACTGTGTGAATGTACGTACGCAATACGACAATTTTGCGTACGTACTCTGGCGCCAAATTATAAATCGTAATTTTTAATTTTAATCTTCAAAACCTTGAATTAATACGATTGTACAATAAAAAAAAAGAATTATACTCAAATAACAAAATGTTACTGTGTCTCGTTGTGATTATAATTGCTAAATACTGTCAATGATTAAAATCTGACATTATCATTCCAATTTTAAATTGAACTGTGATTTAAATTTCGAAGCCGTCCAAGGAAAATGTTCACTATTTTAATAAACTGTTACTAATGGAGATATCAAGATGGAAACTTTGTCTGTTTAACATGTAATTCAAAGTAACATGGTTCTTTCTGCTCTGTAGTCTAGGATAATAAATATTTGTCGTTTTTCTGTAAATGAGAATATATTTAATATATTTAGGTTAGTTTTACAGTAAAAGTACATTATTAGATTTACACAGGATATAATAACGGGAAGTAGTTGAAGAGCGTTTCAGAAGGCTTCATATGAAACTGTCACCAGTACAATGGAAACATTAAAATCCTCAGATAAGTCCAGTAATTTTTAGAGTTACGCTTGCACTTAAAATCTTATATGTTGTATGTTTTTTCTTCGTAGTACAAATCCAAAGATAAAAGTAAATAAATACTTATGGTAGGTATATAATGTCCAAAAATTTTTTAAACTGCAAAATGAAGGAATTTACGATTTATACCACCATGATTTCTTTCACCGTCAAGAATTCGCCTTTGTTGTTATTATACGTACAATATATAGATATATAAATTTTAACTAAGTTATAGACTTAAAGGCGAAAAATTGTCTTCTTGTCCTTCAAATAAACTTTGCTAAGTTATTTTTAAACAATCTTTGACTAAACAAACTACTGTATATCAAAAGTCGATGGTTCAAGTAAGTTTATTATTCTGTTTGTCATGGTCAAATATTATTCTCTATACGACCTAAAATTTGTGGTTTATTGTAAATATTTTTCCGATGCGGCTAATGGATTTCCTGAGAATAGCGTCACATTTTTATTGTTGTGCGATTTCTTAAGTGTTAAAATGAATATAAATTAATCATTTGTTTATATGTAGGTATGTAAGAACTTGTTAAATCATGTTGAATATTTGGACTTCATTTTTAAATTTCTCTATTACATTTACGAATGGATCTGATGATTTAAGTCAGCAAGATATCACCCAGTTGTCGTTTGATCACGATAAAAAAATAAAAATTCGTACTAATAGTTTTTATATAATATGTATTTGGTTCAAATACCGACCCGGGACATATCCCGGGTCGGTTAGTTCATAAACTAAAGACCTCCCGATTGGCTGCCGCGCCTGCAACCACTCGACCAACAAGGCAGTCAATTATTAATAATTAATTATTATTTAATCAAATTATTGCTTGTACGTCATAACATCCAGGAACAATTCTTATATGTAACGTATGTAATATTATTGTAAATAAAACTATTTTAATAACTAGTGTGATATCATTACAAAAGGTACAGACAGGTACAGATACGGGTTGCAGACAAGTCATTATGTAACATAATTAAAAGTAACAAGTCTACAAGATGATGATGATCATTATCATCACGATCCTCATCATCAGCGTCACCTTCGTTATCATCATCATAATTATCATCATCAATATGTTCATGAAGCGCCGTTGTCTATACAGAACACCATATATAATATGAGGTTAATAAATAAACCATTTTAAAAGCTGTCTATAGTCATCTTCAAATACATTAGCGAAATGCATGTTTACCTGACAACAGTTCTAAAACTGTCAACTCTAGTACTGAGCCGCTCGCGATATGAAGAGCTCCTTCCACTTACGCAGTCACATGGCTGAGTACTTTAACACGCATCGAACATGGAAATAATATGTATAACAGATAATACAATGCCTATCAGTAAGCTTAACGCCTTATTTGTTTTTAACGAGTGCAAGGATTACCTCCATATAATACCGTCGGCTTAATATGAAACGTAACACGTGTCACTTCACAGGCGTCAGGCTTCACGTCGTTACTTCAATATTTATCGTATTGTTTACAGAAAATACTAACATTATTTTTGGGTTGCGAAAGTTTTTTGTTCAACAAAGTTCAAATTACGCTGGAATATTTTCATAGAACTAGAATACATTTGTGATGGAGAAGATATCCAGTATGGGTTAATGCAAAATTTGAATGTGAACGCTTTTAACGTAATAAACGTAACATCAAACCTGTAATAGACTGCCTCGTTGGTCGAGCGGTTGCAAGCACGACTGTCGATCTGGAGGTTCTGGGTTTAAATCCCGGGTCGGACGCTATTGGATTTTTCTAATTTCTAGTAGTGACTCGGAGTCTGGAATTGTGCGCGGTGTATGGCAATAGGCTCACTACCTATTACATGGGACTTAAACGTAACTCGTGAAACGTGGGAGTGTACTACACACCTCTGCCTACCTTTCGGTGATTAAAGGCGTGAAGTTACGTACGTTATTATTGATATTTATTACTATTATTTACGTTCGTTATCATTCTTATTTTTAATGTTATTTATACACTTCTCAATTGTTTTTCACATATATTTCCCTACCATATACCATTACGATAGTTTATAGGGAATTTATTTCATTGAGCTCTACATCAAGGCAGTTTTATATTTAAACCATTCCCGGTTTCTGAAAAACCCGTGCCCTTACATTGCTTAGTCATAGTGCCTTAGCGATTTCTGAACTATCAACCAGAAAATAACCGATCAATTTATAATACGATTTCATTTCTATTTTCCGAAAACAATTGAGATTTGCCCAGTAATTTGAAAGTGACATAAGCACAATATAACTTTTCTATAAGATAACCGGTGTACCTAGTTTATACCGGTTTACTATACTTCTCTGTCTACCCCTGTGGGGACATACAGGCGCGATATTATCGTATTGTATGTCGATACAAATACGTTATGTTTTATTACGAAATTTTCAACAGAGTAAGACCAATGTAAATATTTATTTTAACATAATTATATTGGTTCAAACTTCTCGAATTGTTTTATCGGCTGATATTATAAAATTTTACACGTGTATAGTACAATTTATATCAATATAAGTTGGATTTGTGTCAAACAAAAGTGAAATTCCTACACCGCGCGTCATAGAGGGATGCAAATTGAAGGGTCGCTCTGACAGGGAGGGGCGGCAAAAGGGAAATATCACTCACCCTTAAATTGCGCCTAGCAAATTGTGTCTAGCATACTAATATATATTACACATACATAGACATCTGTGTGTTACGTTGGGTTTGCATAGCCTTTAAACTTTATTCGTTTAAACTGGTAAAAAATGTTAGTATTTTACACAGTAGTATCAAGGATAGAATTAGGATACCTATGTTTTTGGACGAAAATAAAATAGCGTCTGCAACCCCAAAGAAGTAGGCATAGGAGTGTAGCACACTCCAATGATTCATCAGTTACCTTTACGTCCCACTAAAGAATGGTAGTGAGCCTATTTCTATGCACAGGGTACAAATCGGGACAGAAAAATCCAATACCACTCGACCTAGGGTTCGAACGCAGGACCTCTAAATTAATATAATCTAATTAAGTATTTATCTATGAATACCTTCTTTGAATGCCTGAAGAGTTTGTCTAAAGCAATGTGTCTAACGGAACTGGGAAACATATATCAATTACCTACTATTGCTTTGCAGTATAGTCCTTTATGATAAGGGCCCTGCTTGAAATTGACGTATTGTGTTTTGCAGTGTATCACTCCTTTAGTTATCGCCCTTAGCGTTGATTACATGCTATAACTATTTAGTCCTTAAGTGGCCCTTATACAATAGAGATCTTACGCCTCCACTCTTATTATTTCTGGATTATTTATTGCCCGCCACAGGGATTACCAGGTCTTAAGCCTTTGCAGAGGCAAGCATGCTTTATATCGACAACTTTATATAACCAACAAAAACTCTACCTTTGTATATTTAATCATTCGTTTATTCGTTCGTTCACTAGTTCATTCGTTTGTTTATTCATTCGTTCATTCTCCGTTCGTTCGATTGTTTATTCAAATCAAAAGTTCTATTCCGTTTATTGACATTTCATTTATACCATTCCGTGCGGTCATTGCAATCATTTGATGCGGGTATTCTCTCAGAATGAAAATAGTTATGGTCATAGTCTGCCACGCTGATCAAGTGAGGGTTGGCAGATTGCATACGTCTTAGAGAACATGGCGGAAAATTCTAAGATGAGCAGATCTATGTATATAGGGCGCCTATTTAAAGCCAGTTTGTATAACTTCTTTACTTAATGCTTGTATAATTTATAAGTTCATGGCTATTGAACCGAACGAAGAAATTAAAGAATACATTTTGTACACGTACATATTTGTCCCGGCCATGACCTTAACTATAAACCAGAGTTCAGTCACACCGTACGAAAAAGTAGTTATAAAATATCGTTACAAAATAAATTACAGTTAAAGAAAGTCATTAATCAAAATATATTTAGTCGAAGTGAACTAAAGCATGTCAAAATGAACAAAGTTGTTATTAATATACATATGTACATTTTACTGTTCAGACCGGTCAAAGACGTGGGAATGTATACTTATTATGTGCTTCATTTTAAATAATTTATCTACTATCAAATGTATATGTCATTATCGTCATTGTCGTGGAATATTTAACCTGTATATCCTTTCAGATTTAGAACTGTTATAAATATATAAAATAAAGTAATATTGCAAACGGTAAGACAAGCCTATTTTAAATTCTATTTATATTCTTAAGAACATACATATATTACTAGTTAGCTTATATTAACTGCTAAAAGCGACATAACCTTGATATTTTTTCTTTGTAATACCATGGACTTTGGCCAACAAATATGGACTTTGTATGAATAAAATAATGTTTTATGGAAATAAACTTTGCACTTTGTTATCTTCGTCACGTTTAGGACTATGATCCTATTCGTTGTAAGAGGAGACCTATGCACAACGGTGAAGCGATAAATAAGTCGGAAAAAAAACTAAATTTAATATAATTCTGTCTTAAGCGTATACTTGTAGGATCAAGTTTTTGTGACTGATGCATTACATTGGCACAGATTTATAACGTTTGATCTCAGGGCTAACCTCTCTACAAGTGACATTTCTCCGCAACCGGCTCAAGAATGGGATCAAAGTGAGCTTAACATGATAAAGCAATGATGTAACAGTGACATGTAAGTTAATGTTAAAGCTCAAGTAAATTATGACAGTTTAATTGAGCGGCTGTTCGACTAAATTATATATAAAGCATGATAATAATTCTTTATCCTTATTAAAAATGTTTGTCCCAACTCACGAAGAGACTCCGCGTAGATCTTTAATGTTATTAAGATTGAAAATGGCTTGATTGAAAATTGATTGAAAATCTTGCTACTTAAAAAAATACATAAATATAAAAATACGTAAATACATACATATTTTCAATCTAAGTCCCTTACGGGGTACGCAGAGAGCACCGACATCCAAATATACATATCTATCTTTGCAAAGCTCCTATGCTTTATCTACATTCATCATTTACTTCATACACGCACGGCAGTTTCGGAGAGTGCTAACTTCCCCCTCAATCTAAACGCGACCTATTTGGTCGAGATAGGTGAGCCTTGCCCTGCCTCAGCATCGAAAATCTTCGCCTAAAATCCTAGAAATGTCTATTTTCGTTATTACCAAGCACGTATCAGATATGCACGCTTCAATAAATTAAAGTTCATTCGACATAATGCTTAACGGCCTTAAAAAACTAATCGCGTACGAAATACAGGTATTTTCGTTACAAATTAAATAGCGGCCGTCTAATTTCAGTCCGGCCACGTACGGACGCAAAAAGCTAGCGTTTGACCAGTGGTCGTCAAACTGATGATTGACTGAATTATTTACGAGGATCGAATATAATAATCACTTTCTAGAGTCGGTTCTGCTCAATAGGTGATTATAATCATCATTAATGTTCATTATTTTTATGTTTTTTTTATTTATTTAATTTTTAGTAACACCTTAAGCTAATACATATACATATAATAATATAAAACAATCATAATGATAAATATTAAATATGTAAATAATAAATACATACTTAAACATATTATAAGAATACATTACATACATGATATGATAGGAATTGTCATCATTATCACCAGCCTGTGTTAATTCCTTGCTATACATACAAGGTAGGTATGCTATGTAGGTCTCATCTAATGGGCACCGTCGCATCTTGTCCTCGGATGGATAATTTACGTGATCGCTGGTACATTTTTTTTTATTTTGCCATTTCCAAGCTGTCTTAGCAGTTGTTTGTAGATTAATAGGACTTAAGTAATAATACCAATGACAAGGAAAATAGCAAGGAGCATTACGAAGGCAATGAATTTCGTCAGCCATCTGCTTCACTATTTCATAATTATAAAAAAAAAACTTTCGAAACAAGGTTTCAACATTTAAAAAAAGATTTTTATGCAAAAAAATCATGTCGCGTGAAAATATCACATTTTTCGTTTGCACTGACTGTCGTGTCATAAACGGCAAAAGTTTGAAAACTACTGCACAGATTATAATTTCAACTTAGCAACAGAATTCATACCGCGTTGGATTTTAAAAAATCTTGTATTGCGCTCTCAAATATATTTAAAGTATTTTCAAATACCGACAGTTCTGGCAATTTAAAATTTTTTACCCGACGAGAGCGAAGATAACGAATAAATAATAATTAGTTTCGTAAAAAAAGTATTTGAATCCCGAATTCATTATTTAATTTCTTTTTAGGGGTAGATAGTAGCAAACATCTGCAGTCGCTATAGACAGGTAATCGACTTTGATTAGAAATATAGATATGGTTTGATCAGTATTCAATTTTAATAAGAATATTTATTGGATAAATCGGTAATTTTTTTTATCAATTTTACTAATTGGCAGTTTTAGTGAAAGTGTTGTTTGTAATAATTAATATCTGCTTTTTTCGTTCATTCATTCATCTATTGAGCTCATTAAGGTCTCGTATAACCTTAGATAAATCTACTGGAGCTAAAAAATGGGATTGAAAGTATGGAAAGGAAGAATTATACATTCGTTCACTACATTACTTATTATACATACATATGTATATACATGCATAGTACTACACTGCTTTACAAGGATGTAGTAAGCCTTGTACAAGCTATTTCCACGATCAATCTTAAGCCTTTCACGAGATTGTAGGTGTGGCAGGAATTCATGGAAAAATGTTTTCAACTTATGGAAAAGACATTCGATCTAGTGTATGCCTTGCTTAAGACCATTTATATTAAATTCATACTAAAGTACAAACATATAAATATAATTGTCAGTATTATTATTATATCGTCACGCCAGGTCGGTTACGGGATAGACAGAGAGCACCGAGACTTTATTTTGTACAATGTAGCATTTGACTACAATCTGGTTTGATGAAAATGAATTACGTAAAAAACTCAGAAGTCGGCAGCGAAACTTTAGCTGTTCGATTCAGGAACGAGAAAAAATATCTCAAATGTAAAGTCAAAGGTGCGTACAGTTTCATATAACCTTGACAGTCATGTACCAAGGGTGTAGGTAGGTTGGTTTAAGTTTAATCTTATACGCAAAAACTGAGTGTCTTTTTGTCAATGTTGGCAGTGTAATGTTTATACAATAGAATTTTTTTCTAAGACTCAACACTAGCTCGTTAGTCCAGTTAATAATGTTTTTGGGCAGGGCATTGTTTGCATTATTTTTGTTTTAGGATCGATTTCCATCCAGAAGAAATATTTGTTTGACTGCCTCGTTGGTCGAGTGGTTGCGAACGCGACTGCCGATCGGGAGGTTCTGTGTTCAAACCCGGGTCGAGTACTATCGGATTTACTCACCACCTATTTCATGGGACTTCAACGTAAATGGTGAAACGTGGCAGTGTTCTACACCCCTCTGCCTACCTTTTCGAGAATTACAGGCGTAATGTTATGTGTTACAAATATTTGTTGTAAATAAACTCTGCCCAGTTGATTATTAAATGGCCGCGTAGAGAAGACTAGAGAAATTTTAAATGTTATTTCATAACTGCTGATTATAGCGTTAAAAAGGATTCCATAAATATCAATTTATAGTCGCGGACCAATATACACCAATAACTGATTTTGTGGTCTTATGTGGTCTTACTTATAGACCTAGTCACAGATTTAAGTGACAGACCTAACTAACCTTAAAACAAAAATAATTGCTGTTCCTGAGTTCTGGCTTAGACAAATATTTTGACCTGAGTTATGTCAACGGATTCGTCTTGTTAAAATATGGTAATCCCTCCATAACCAATTTCAAATTATAATTAAATCTATTTGAACTCATGTATAAGCAAAATGAGGTGGTCATCATCTACGTTAATCTTAAATATACATATGTTAGGCGCATCATTATCAGTCAGCGTCAACGCTTTAGGGAAGTCCCGGCTTCACGAAACATTAATTCTTTATTTTTTTGCATATCGATTATCACTTGGTTTGATAATGCAGGTAAATATCGCTAAAAACCTTGCATAACTTGAAGGCGAGTAGTCTGGCAAGTCTTTTACCAGCGTGGTAGACTTTGGCTTTAACATTCATCATTCTTAAAGGAGACTCGTATTTAACTTAGTGCATATTTATTGAGTTACTTTTGAAAATTTTCGTTTTTTGGTTAATATTTTCACCAAATTACAATTAAGTACAAAACAATAATTTGTAATAAACGGAAATAACTTGAATAGTTACAAATATAACTAAAAACTCAAATTGTCACATATTCTTATCCCTTACTTTACTATTCTGGACGGCTGCCTATCATTTAAGTGCCTCGTGATTCCAGCGACACGAACTTCGACCTTCTAAGGCTTTCACGGTATTAGCCATTTGTTCGGCAAATGATGACCACGCCTTGCCGTGAGACCGTGAAATATGGAAATAGCATTAAATTGCTGCCATCTTTATTTTGATGGAGGCTTTTAGGCTCATTCGAGCTTCGCACTTTTATCATGGGTGGGACACGCTTTCATTTAGTAGAGCACTCAAGTCGCTAATCGTACAAATGAACCGTGTGTGTTCATGACAAAAATGCTTTTAATAATCCAAGCTTCAGCGAAGTAGCGATTGTCTATTCGTGTATATTTTTGACTCATATTTCGGTAATATGACGTTCGAATCCTCAAGTCTGACTTTATGAAATTTTGTGCACTTTTAATATTGTACGTTACTTTGTTGTGAAACATTGTTAAGATCCAACACACCTTTAAGTTCTCCATTCTATTCTCAAAGACATGTAAATTGTGAATCCACATATATCGTTTCATTTAGATAGTGATTCCCGATCAGTAGTGGAATGGTGACAGAATTGATTATGTTAACGATAAATAAAAACTAAAAAATGCTAGCGAAATATTTCTGTGCAGCTTTGCCTGAGACTCTGTGTTAAATAACTGTCTCTAATAAATGACTCTGTGTTGTTCATGACAGTCCACAGCCTTTATTAATCCAACATCACGTAGAATTTAGGACAAATGCGATTACCGAATGCAATATATTAAATGTTTAAAGCCTTTAACTATAAGTATATTGTATATTTTACACATACATTGATTGTATTTCAAAAATGCTGACCACGACTTTAAGACTTGTGTGAAAACAGGTGAGTTGTTGTTATTTTTTCATATCGTCACGCCAGGTTCGTTACGGGATAGGTAGCCTTATTACCAGCCGAAAATGTTCGCCAAACTAATGTAGCTCTATAATCGTCATTCCAAGCTCTACCAACAGATATAATCAATATAATAAAAAGTTTATTTTTTCTCCATCGCTAACGTCGTACACATTAGACGCATCATAATATCGTTCAGACGGAACGTAGGAAACTTTCCACAGTTATTCGTAACTCATTTGTAAAAAGAAGTAATTTTGAGTATTAGCAAAGATATTTATGCGAATGTGACAGATATACAATACGAACGTAGATGGATGGAGGTGCCGAGGGTGACCGGACACAATTATATTATCCAAATAGACCGTATACAGGCTGATGAGGGAGTCAGAAGTATTCAAAACTGGCATGCGTATTCGAAGAGAGTACTAAATGCAGGAGTGCAGATCTGTCAGAAAGTGATATTTGGCGTTCGGTGCTACCTGCAAACGCTGTAAGAAACTTGGCGTAATGTAACATCACGCCTGAAATTACCGAAGAGATAGGCAGAGGAGTGTAGTACACTCCCACGTTTCGCCAGTTACGTTACGTCCCATGGAGTAGGTGGTGAGCCTATTGCCAAACACCGAGCACAGCTCCCGATCGACACCAGAAATCTGTCGTGAGTTATAACAATGTTATATAATTTCCATCTAGTTATTTGCATGTTTGAGCGACTCTTGACTATTGTACTCACGTGCGATCGCGGCGTGTCACTTGATTGTATTGTTTTGCTTACCTGAAATGAAATACAAGGAAGATTTATAATAAAATCAACATTGTGCGGTGGAACAGCGCAATTTGCATTGTTTTGCATAATATCTACACTAATAATGACGAACTAGCGAAGAGACAAACTGTATATGGTATATTTTCTGGTAACAGAAAGAGAATGTATGAGGAGAGTGATGTAAGGCAGCACGACCGGGTTATAAGGATATTTGGCGCTTGTTGCTCCCTGCCTAGACCATAAGGGACCTGGCGTAAGTAATAGTAATAGTAATAGTACCTGCTATGAATTTATATTTGTCATTTAATATTTTGTGAAATATTTTCTTTCGAACCAGTACAAACTCCTTATTAACCGACTTCAAAAAAAGAGGTTATCAATTCGTCTGCATTTCATTCATTTTCCAAAGAAGTCAGCCTGTCCAGAAGAAATATATTATTTTTATTATTTATCCTTTATTGACTGCCTCGTTGGTCGAAAGGATGCAAGCGCGACTGCCGATTGGGAGATCCTGGGTTCAAATCCCGGGTCGGGTATTATTGGATTTTTCGGATTTAGAATTTTTGGTAGTGACTTGGAATTTGGATCAGTGCCCGGTGTATAGCAATAGGCTCACCACCTATTCCATTGGACTTAAATGTAACTGGTGAAACGTGGAAGTGTTCTACACACCTCTGTCTACCCCTTCGGGGACTACAGGCGTGATGTTACGGTTTTTAGGTAATTTTTGATAACAAAGGGTGGACTTAATGTCAAGTAGCATTTTCTGCCAGTCACCCCAGGTGACGATGAGAAGTTGGGGTATATCTGCAATAAGTTAATATAAGTATATATAAGTTAATCATATATTACGTAACTGATTGTTACCTTAAAAGAGTTTTCTGTTCGTCCGAACATTTATTTATTCTTTACGGAAGAACAAGTACATTGCTTATAATGAAATTTATTGCAGTAATAATTTATTAAAGGCATCAAGATATACGAAACTTTTTATGAAGAGGAAATTTTTCTTTTGTCGACAGGAGCGCGAGTGAAGTCGCGGGTTGAATCGAGTTCTAGTAGATCATTCTCATAAGGAAAAATAGATAAGAAAATAAAGTATGATTGTGTAAAAATTATGAGAAATATGCAGGTCCGAGTTGATAGAGACTGCTACATAAAGTTTAAAGACCCGATTAGCATTATCAGTATATAATTAAAAAAAAATATTTACCTTAGAATCGAAATAATTCTGAGTAACAGAATTTTCACTTACTCTCTTATACTTCTTATTCGTCGTATGCAAAATCGTCACATGACACACATACATACATTTCGCTGTCATACAACTTCGTTACCTCACTAACAAGCATCATGCGATGTAACTATGAGATATGCAAAACAATAGATGATTACAATTAAATTTTCAATATTTGTAGAGATAACGCTCTTGTTGCGATAAGAAAATGAAAATGACATTTAACATTGTCTTATTTACTCCTTTATTTGAATATATTGTATCAACAATAATAATAATAAAACAAAGTCCTTGTACAAAGTTTATATTAATTGCTGATTAGTTTTAAGTACTCAGTGTACAAAATTATATAAATAAAAAAATAAATAAAAACCAAACATATCTTTTGACATTATGCCTAAGGCGCCTTAGACATTATGCCTAAGGCCGATTCCATAGTGGAACGTAAACTTAACTGGTAAAACTCATCTGCCTATCTCTTCGGGTATCACAAGCGTGATATTACCTTATTGATATATGCTAATAAAAGGCACTTGTTTAATATTTTGTTTCTTCACGTATGGTTGTTCCTGTGTCCGCAAACGTCAAGCAGATCGTATCAATACGAACCCTATCATTACGAGAGTGAGTTAAAAATCCCTGATATTTCAAAAGCCGTCTTTTACCTTCGCTGCAATGACCTAGTAAAATATTATACTGTAGAGTTAACTTTAAATTTCTTCGCAGCAACATAATCTGAGCAACTAGCATAAGGAAACTAAGTCTTCGGCAGTTTCGATTGCAGCTCGAACGTCGCAGAATGGCTATCGAACTGTTTGAAAATGGGTAAGAAATTTCAGAGCACATTCTTAACTAACAGACTCAAAATTTTATCTATAGACTATACCGAACTTATGGGACCTGTAAAATGTATAAGTGCTACAAATGCCATGAGGTATGTAATATTTAGACTTATTTAATATATAGGTAATTACTTTCTAGTCAACTCATCTTATATTTAGGAATTAATAATAGTAGACATTTTAAAAACTAGCTTCTAAACATATTTATTCCTAATATTTTGTATTGCTAAAAAATGAAACGTAACGAAAACCTAACATCACGCATGTAACGTCATGTGAGGTGCATAACGTAACGGTTCACCAGATACGTTTACGTCCCATGGAATAGGTGGTGAGCCTGTTGCCATACACCGGGCACATATTGAGACTTCCTGGTACTTCTAGAAATTTTTACTACAAATATGAAGAAATGGAATGAAATTAAATCGAAGTAGGTATGTACATATGTAAATAATTTCGGTGAAAACTATCTTGAGGTCGATGTCCGATGTTACCCAACTGGTTTAACGTGATTTTCGTAAACTACATATATTATACCTACGAGCGTAATTTTGATATGATTACTCATTTCCTGCGTTTTGTTGTTTTGTACCTACAATGGCCACTGGTCATTACATGTGGGTATAATGCAGATATTATTAGTATGAGAAACGGTTGTAATGTTTTTCATGTATATACTTTATTTTACTTTGTATAAGACTAAGAATCATGTACCGTATTTACTTACTCATGTGTATTTGTTCGAATTAGTCCAACTAGTTTCTAATCGGTAGTAACTCGGGCTATCCCGAATAAATGTTAGCTGATAGATAATTTTTACGTAGTATAGGACACTCCCGGGTCGGTGGGACAACGCAACGATATCCGAAAGACTGCAGGGAACAGCTGGATACGACGAGCCGAGGACAGGGCGGGTTGGCGCTCGTTAAAGGAGACCTGTGTTCAGCAGGGGACTGAAATAAACCGATGACGATGACATAATTAAATCATCTATATGGATACTCAGGAAATGTTTAATTGTGAAATGTAAAGAATCCAGGTGAATGACGGTTGTTGAACAAATTTTTATATTGTAATTTACATGTATTGGCATATATAAGTAGAATGTAATGTATATAGTTCCAAGAACCTAAACGTATGTAAGTAGCGTGGACACGGTGGCGTATTATCCGAGATTTGCCAACTTGACTTCGTTAATGACAAATTTCACGAGTACGTATCTATTACTAACAATGAGTATGTATTTTAAATAGGTACTAAAATTATATGTGATATTCCTTTGGTTTTAAATATTAAAATTGAAAGTACATAGGTACACATACTTGTGCCTTGTGTAATAGTGATAAATATCATAATAAAGAGAAATCAAAAGTTACACAAACATTTTTGCGGTCGTCATTCAAATATTTGTCCTGGGTGGGTATCGAACACAAAGCCTCCGGCTCAGCAGCCAAGGTCACTTACTAACTGGGCCAATAAGCTAGATATGTAATTAAGTAGTAATATAATCTCATTAATCTACAATATAAATCATTATTACATAACTTCAAATGCTTGAAATAACATGTGAAGTATATATCAGACGAGAAACGTTCTGAATGCGTATGTCATACAAAAACAAAATGGACAGACTTTTAACAGATATAAACAGGCTTACAGGTACCTCAAACCAACATTCTTTAGCAATATTAACAATAGATTATCCACAATACATAATATATATGTTTTTTGGCCGTTTTAAATCCAAGTATTACGAGAATAAGTTTAAAACAAATCAAAGTTAACTCGTAAAGGTCACAAAATGTTGTCATCGATGGGAACTTAGAACGTCCAACCAAGCCTTTGATTGATTAAGGTCAATGTTGATTTCTTAGCACATATACCGACTTGACCAATATGATAAACTGCCAACAGGTCTAATAATAAATTAACGGAGACAAAAATTTAACAACTGTTATGACTATGCAAAAGAAATAGAAATTGTTAAACTAACTAGAAAAGATTGAACTACCTTATTGTATTTCATTCTTGACCCCCACTAACCCGATAACACTTGCCAATATTATTTATCAGAAATACTAATGAGACAAGTTAAGCAAATCACATAAAATCGAACAATTTATATAAGTGACAATAACTGTAAAATTTTGCAATTAATGAGAAGAATGCATGAGAGAGAAACAAGTGATAAGTTTATTATTAATCTAATCTTCCTTCAAATATTGAATAGCGAAGACCCCACCGCTCGGATTCATGCCGCAAAGCATATCTGAACCTTAATTGCTGTGAAATGTTCGGTAGGCGGACGAATTTGTATATGCATTTGTAACTTTACATCATGGTATTGGTTATTTGCTTACTTCTTAGTAATAAAAGAAGAAAAATTCATAGCTTCTTTACTTTGTTTGTTAAAGAAAATTATTGTTAAAGTAAATCATGGCTTTTTTAATTTGCTTGCTAAAGAAAATTATTGTTATTTGGATACTAGTAAAAAACTACTGAATACAAACCTAGAAGCATATCACTACAATTCTAGGAAGAAAACTGCGATTCAAAAGTCGAAAATAAACGTTATTAATTAACATATTACAGATATTGAATATGAAAACAAAGATTGTGCAATAAAATTACATTCAATCTTAATATACATATGCTTGGACTTATAAATGTCACACGTAGCAAGCATTCGTGGCATATAGGTTACACTAACTAAAACATCGGAGATCAACGTTCGACATTAAGGCAATATAAAGTTTATTTTTACAAGGGCATAATGGTCAACGAGTATCTATCAACTCGTTAGGCCCCTGTTGCCTTCAATTCGTTTTACGATGCTGCATGTCGCGCGAAAAACGATCAGAATTTAATCGACAAGGTATATAATTCTCATAAATGTCAATATTTATGGGTTTATGTTCCATTCCCTGATGTTGGGGTTGGGCAATGTTGGCTGCCGGGACAGCTTTTAAGTTCCGTTCTATATAGGCTCTCGTGAGAGCTGATAAAGATTGGTGTCAATAGAACTCTTAAACACCCTTATCATCTCCAACATTGCTTAATACTGGTCCCTTATGATACAGAACATAAATTCTTTCTAGAATTATCTTTTACGATCTTCACTTAGGGATTGCGTCACTGAACAATCTGTTTTTTATTTGCCAGCAGTTTAAAATTATAAGCGCGCCCAGTCTATATTTAAAAATATACAAGTTTCTACAAATTACACGCGTTACTGCTAAAATATAGGACGTGAATAACCAAATAAATGTGAGGAATGAATGAGAAAATAACTTCACCATTATGTACGCTGACAAACGGAACATCATATTTTCATACCCGGTTAAGAAATAATATATGTACAATACATATGTATGTATGTATAGAGATGAATGTAACAGAGGCGCTTTAGGTCTGTAAAGATGGAAATATTTGGCATTTGGTACTCTATGACTACCCCATAAGGGACCTGCAGTGATGATATAATAATAATCATAATTATACCAATATCTTGGTACTTGCAGTTGTAATGGACTTTCAAATAGTGGTGCTATTTGGGCTGCGGTCAACTTCAATCACATCTCAAATCGGGTTTCGTAAGCTCGCATGCTCTCGTGTCTCGTGCGAGCCTTGCCAAAAAGCAACGCAAATTGTTTGCGAGTAAAACTTTCGATCGATACAACTGTCTGTCTGTGATGGTACTATAGGTTTCAATAAAATAACTCGCGTATCTTAAGTTAAGGTTTCATTAAGTTGTATTTCCCATTGTGATGTCTAGTTTTCTCGATAAAGTTCATATTGATAAATGAAAAAATAATAAAAAAATAATAATCGACCCATTTGTCATTCCACTGTTGGAATATGGGTCTCCTCTCATATTGAGAGGGTC
>DWME01003519.1:0-18119 GCA_018244795.1 Parelbella ahira ahira
TTTAAGTATAATATTTTTTTTTGCTAATTGAATATACGAGTTTTAACAAATTTTCGTTCGTATATTAATTCAAAAATTTATTTTGTACTATAAAGAAATTTATACCTAGTACAGAGATGCTGTACTGGGAAAAGGTTCGGATTATTTTAATTTAATTAACCAACTCCCTAACAAAACTGTTTTGTGGTTCGGGAATCATTAATAAGATTCATGAATGTATTTGTGTACACACATATTTTTCGTTTTAATAAATTTCAATCTGGGAAATAAAATAAAATTAAAACCTCGACGTCAACAATATAAATAAAAGATTACATCTTGTGTAACGAGTACCCGTCCGTTCGTCCGTCCGCTAAGCCCAAAGAGCCTGAAGGCGCATAATGAAACAATATTACACCCAATCAGGACAAATATCTCAAGGGAGGACTTGCAACGCTGTGAATTAATTTGGTGGGAAAATTATATTGGAGTTTCATCACAGTCGCTATTGCGATGTAATGAGGTGGGATTTAATAAAGTGTACCGATATTAAAAATTTGCAAGTATTTATATTGGACGGATTAAGAAAGCAAGGAGTACAAGAAATCAAACGGGGAGAGTAGAAGACCGGACTCAGTGGCGCACCTTGGGAGATACCAACATGCTAACAGTGGACTAATGTCGAGTTATGATGACAAAGTAATGACGTATTTGGCATCAGCTACAGATTCGTGACACTTGTAAACGTAACTTTAAATATTTGCTTGCCGGTTTAATATTTAAATAACGTTCTTTAAAACACTGATGGCATTTAAAATATCACAGGGTGTTACACATTAACTTATGTCTAAACTGTGCTAAACTTAAACTTAATATGTGGGACGGGGGTAAGTTTCAATCAAATGTGTGAAAGGTGAACATTCAATAGAAATACATATTAATAATTTTGGAAGAAAAAACAATCTGAGATGTACATATTCGCGTAAACAGAAACGTAAGCACGAGCTTTGGGCATAGCAGTAAATAAAAAACTCAGAATCATATCAAGTACACATGTACATATGTACATATGTATGTATATCTAAAACAAAATGATAGTACTTGTGATTGGTTAATTAAACTCAATTGGTATAGTTAACCTGGTTCCATAGCTGAAAACGATATGAGAAATAGCGATAAAATACAGAAACGCATGCTATCATTGAACGACGAACACCTTTTTGCGAAATACGTAAAAATAATACGAGTTCACGTCATTTCCATTACAAAAGCACACAACGCTCTCTCTCTAGCTGACGTCCTTAAAGAGGCAATTCGATTTTCCTTCGTTTCATTGGGTTCAGAGTTTTGAACGCAATCTATAGGGAGTCGATAGTTGTACGGCACAAAAGTACTTTGCATGCCACCTCCATACAATGTTTACTTTTACACGTAAAAGGAAGGCTCTCGGAGGCTCTCGGTGGTTCTCGAAGGCTCTCGAAAACTCTTCAGCCTTTGTTCGTTCATCACACATCTGGGACTCCGGCTATAGAGAGGTAATAGTGATTGACGCAGGTGAATTGAGGTATCATAAATTTTTTTGTTCCACTCAGTTTTTTATGGTAAGCATTTTTCGACCTGGCATTCGGGTTTTGTGCGTTTTAAAATACATGAGAGAATTTGTTAAAACGATTTTATTTCGTAGTTACAGCCCACATCAAAGAAGAAACAAAAAGATCGAGTCTTTGAAAGTTTATTATCCGTGATTTTGCAATGTTCGCATCTTTGATCGTTTGCTTAAAAAGCCGGATTTGTGTTATGCGTTCTCACGATTTATACTAATATAAATATAAATAAGGGTGTACACTCACATACCCAGATATTTTTTTAATATTATTGTCCAAAATATATCCAATTAAGGGATCATTAAAAGTACTAAATACTCGTCTTCATACTTCAATTAATAAAAATCGTTCAATACGTTTCCAAATAAAAACCGCCCACTGAATTTAGTCAAAATTTGGTACAAGATTAGTTTCAAAATGAGGAAGTAAAAGATATCGGAGACTCGATACACAAGTGTAGTGTACCGCTTACAAGAATGATTGAAGCGATGAAAGATAGAACGAAACTTATTCAGGTCTTAGCTCAACAAAACTTTATAAAAGGATTAAACTTTCCAAAAGATGTTTCAGCCGGAAATGTCTTATTAAATAATATAACTAACAAATAAGAATTTATTCTATCTGAAGTTCAATGTTTACTAGTTTTGGAAATTTACATGCGACTTCAAACGGAGCAAAATTTCTTCGTGACGTAAGTTCTATTTTTGGATGGATAGATATGAAGATACATACGTGTGTAACTAACTGTGTCCTTAGTGCCTTTTTTCAGGCTTGCTTGCTTCTATTGGTTTGATCTTTGCGTTGGGCAAGTAGTACTTCGGCGTTTGGACCTGTTCGGTAATGGCAACACGCTCATTTATTATTCTACGAGGACATAGTATAACATATCCGACAAAAAATGGGAGTACAACACTCCTCTGGCCAACCCTTTATAGAAATACAGACGTGATATTATGTTACGTCAGAACAATAGTTATGTGTATCAGCAGTAGTCGTTGAAAATATACAATAATATCTGTGAAACTCTTTCACGCCACTAAATCCCGAAGATATACGTATACTATATAAATAGATACTCAAAGCGAGCCAAGCTTCAACACAGTCGGTAATGAAGTATGTTCTGAATTCACGCTCGGGCGGCTTCCTTTGGCCCGTCTTTCCGGTATTCTTACGTACCATACAAAGGAGGGTGGCGAGTTTATTGTTCTTAAATTGAAATGGGATCCAACCGGCCGCAATGCTGGTTATTTTTGACCATTAAATTGTTTAAAAATTAATTTAACGACGGATACAAATGTTATAATAAAAAATACTGTTGTAAAAGGAGCTCAATCTAAGATAATGTCCTAGAAAATTTATAAGCTCATGTTTAAAAGGGGAAAAGGATAAAATTGACCAATATATTTTATCTTCACTTTGCTGTTTAACGGCAAGCGTTTCCTACAAATGCGCTCTTTTTGCCGCCAGTAATAATATAAAAATTAAACAAAGGCATGATATTTATCGCTTAATAACAATACAAACACATTTATTTACAAAAATTTGGATCTGCAGCTCGATACGGTGAGCAGTACCTGGAATGTAACTGCGCTAACCTACCTATCCCCTATACAAATACACACGTGGCACATAGTTTTGTTTATACAAACTAAAGCGAACCAACAAGATAGAAAAAACATTCAATTTCACACTTTTAATACAATCCAGTGATAGCGTTAGCTGCGATTCAATTTTCGACCCGATGTATCTGATATTGGTCTGTATGCGATGCGATGGCATAACATCAGCGAGAATAGAAAGAAAATCCAATAGTTGGATGGAATGCATTTTATTCTCGATACAAAAAATTTTAAATAACGCTTTCGTTTTGTTGCTTGCGTTTTTTTTCCATTAAAATAAACGGTAATTGTGACACTTAGCTGCTATTTTCTTAAGGACGGAGACATTCAATGGAAATGCATTTGAAAAGTTTTACGTGAAACACTCATAAAATTTATCACAAAGTTTATTCAGGAACGTTACATCAATGGATCTCTCGCCATTATTAAAGGAATAAGACACCATAATTAAAGTGTAATCACTAACCGGTACAACATCGCATTACAACATAATTAACTCGAAATGGTCACAGATTACAAAATAATACAGAGGTTTTATGTAATGCCATTAAACCGGCCGTAGAGCAAGAGTTATAGTCTCGTAGGCTGTGGCACTGACTGAGGACGAGGCGGGACGCGGGACGGCCATTTTGAGAATTTAAATTAGGGCGTAAAACACGTCAAGGGATTGTCAGCAAGTGGAGAGATTCATTTAAGACTTTCAAGACACCGTTTAAGAATATAAAAGGAAGTTGAAATGGGGATTTTGAATTGAAAAGAATCGCTGAATCATTTATGGTTCCGTTTAGAAGAGTTATGGGCAGTCTGACCCCAGCTGAATGTAAATTTAAGAGCGCGCAGTTTGATATTTCACTTAGGGCGCTCGTTGGGAACAATGGTTTTGTATTAGACAAATATAGCTTTAATACGATTATAATTTGTTTACTATTCTCAATGCCTTTGTATTTGAGCAGGCTGTTGTATTTAGGTCGTTGTAGACTACGCAACACGCGACGAAAAATCACTATATGGGGTAATTACTTCATTCGTCAGCATGTTCACTGAGGTAAGGTAGGTATTTTGAGCATCATAGGAAACGACCACCTTGCAGACTGTCGTCTTACCAGAATTAACTTAATACTGTCTAATATGACATGAATAGAACATCATATTTTCATCTCCTTAATATTACAGAATTAATTGTAACGTTCTCACGCTGATTCCAAATAAACTTGAGATGTTTAATGAGAAAGTCGCCCAACATGAAAAACGTTCGAATTAAAAGTTTCTTGACGGAGGAAGTGAATTATTTAGGAGAGTATTCGCGGAAGTTTGCTCGTACGAAGTTCACGGGTGTCGTAAATAAGCGATATAATCAATGCGATTTGTTAGACGGTGACTCCTCCCATACACACACTAAAGTAACTTGCTTAACCGAAGACCAGGTCGGATACGTAATGCTACACAAGTATAATTAAAAGAAACAAATATTAGTCATTTCGTTCTTAAGAAATGAGTTCGTTAAACTGTATCTTGTGAAATAAGTACATAGTATATTTTATATGGGTGATCTCAGGTATATCTTTCACAAATTTATCCAAGCTCAGGTTATTATACTTCTAGCCCGAGCAATATAGCAGATGAAATAGTTGATTGTGTGCCGTGTCCCGATGTTTGTGTGTACGATATGGAAGCCAATAAACTTTAATGAGCGACGAATAATGATAACGCTTAACGATAATGATAACGTTTGATTACAAAACTTCCTAATTAATGATCAAAGTTTGCTTTTTCGTTTAAATAAACTTAACGTTAGCACTTGGTATCCACGTGTTGCATACGATTACGGATGGTAGATGTATTCAGGCGACGTGCGATTTTGTCGTGATATATATTTGTACATCGACATTAATAAATCAGTTGCAAAACATTGCTGTGTACATTCCTAAACGTTACTACAGACGTCAAAGAAACGAAGCGATGAAACTTATTCATGGCCAATGGAACTTTCGAATTCAACGTAAACATAATAAAATGAACAATAATTATGATGTGTAGCTCAGTAAATCAACAATTTTCGTATAAATGGATAAAATATTAACGTCGTCCGGAGTCGTGGAAAGCGGAGAGAAGCTTTTATATACATTAAAAGTTACGAACAAAGTTGATCGAGGGTCTTTTATGGAGGGCACGAAGAAAGAAAACTTTGAATTCGCATACAAACTAATCTATAACAACGAGAGAATTGGAGTAGGTACATACGTATTTGTTATAAAATTTTATTGTTCAAAATACAAGCAGGATATAGGATGCTGAGGAGTAGGAAGAGGGCGATGTTCCTTCAAGTTCGTATTCATATTTTATAGTCAACCTACAATGATGTATTGAATAGTGTTTTATCAAATCAATATTCAATAATAATAATATAAATTATAATAATAAAAATATCAATTAAAAGAAATTATCTAGAAATATGAAACACGTAATAAGCAGCGCAGCATTTCACGCTTAATATGGTAAAAATGGTAATTCAGTAGCGGTCATTATCTAGCGGTTGATAGTTAAAAGCTCTCGCTTAAAGCGGCAATATTTCAACAAAACGCAGTTCTGTAATTTTTTTGCAACTATGAAGCTGATTCGAATATAATTTTGTCTCAGTTATCAGGACAATCGTTGCTATACTGACGCGATTAACGATCTACTAACAATTGATTGAAGGCTAAAAATGTCTAACAGGTAAATGTGTCTTTGAAACGTTCACGAGAGTTTCTGCTGTGCGTATCACCCATTTCGTTCGCTTCGTAAAGATTTGATCCATAATCGAACTTGGCTAGCGGTCTTGGTCTCAGACATGATAAAAAAGCATCCTTTACAAAAATAATATCTTCCAACTTTTTAAGATATTAGCAAAATACTTTTACGATCTCGCGCTAAGGAAATCAATGAAACATGAATGTGGAGTGGTAAATTTCTTGTCGTAAAAATTAAAAATTCAAACTCATAGTAAATGTAGGCGGCATCCATATTTAATGGACGACCGGAAAGTCCCGACCTAATTAGTTTATTAAAGAGCCCCACTTACAATGTTTTTTGGAGTGATAACTTTAATTATGACCTTAATTACAATAGTAGGTAGGTACATATTTGATTTTAAGGTTCGTCGACACGAAAATATAGATGATACGAATGATCAGAATAGCCATATTTTTTAGATGTTTTTCATAGTTAGAAGTTATATACGAAATGATTGTATTCATACAAGAAAATACTTCCATTCAGATGAACAACAAAAATCACATTAAATCAATTAAATTTATTTATTAAAGTAAAAGACAACGCAAAATCTCGACATATGAAATATGTTTTCCTTAAACGTACCTACATTACTTTTTCTAAAATTTCTAATATATACCAGCATATCATCACATATCATACCAAACCAAGGCCTAGCCCGAAATTGATTTTTCGAACTCTTAAACTATGTAGTTGGTATGCAGTAAGACTTGACAGAGAACATACATGTGTACTTGTGTATATAAGTAAACTAAATCGAGTCAAAAACTCGTATAATCTATTACAGTGTGATCGACGAACAAGTACAAACTATATTACTTGTTATAATCGCGACCCCACAGGTCAGACAGGCCCTTTCCTGAAAAAGTTATAAGCACGATAAAGGAAAAAGCGAGCGACCGCCCAGAGCCAAATGCATGTTTGATATGATAGAAAAGGCCCTTTTCCCTTTATACAACGGACTTGTTCCGAGTTTGATAAACAACTTTTAAGGTCATCAAAAGGAATGAATGTACGAGGATACAAGAGATAGGGAGTCGGGCGCTCGAGCTTTTACGGCATCACTTTTGTATATACGCTTGTTTAATATTTTTGAATGGTGTTTATACTTATGTATAACAATAATTTAGTCTTTCAACTTTTTCGTTATATTAGTAATTAATGTAATTAATATTTCGTTTAATAAATCAAAATGTAACATACGTATAACTACAGCATAATAAATATATATTTTTTTCTCATCTTTGTAAGAAATTTCGTTTATCGGTAAAAATATATCATAATAAACTAACACAAAGTGATAACATCTATGCGTAAACGTAATATCAGGTCTGTAAAGTCCGAAAGGGTAGGCAGAGGAGTGTAGTGCATTCCTATGTTCCGTCAGTTACGTTTACGCTTATCATGGAATAGGGAGCGAGCCTGTTGCCATCGGACACAGGTCCAGACTCCGAGCCGCTACAAGAAATTTCTATTAGAAAAACTAAATTATAAGAGTTGAATAGTGTACTAACTCTATCCTGGATTCGAACCCAGGACATCTCGATCAGCGGTCGCGTTGTGTAATTACTCGACCAACGAGGCAGACAAATATACGTAAACTCAATTGAAAATCAATATCTCATTGACGTACCAACATCAATTGCAGTTACGAAATAAATGAAAAATGTCGTCTCGATGTAGCGGAATAATAAGTAATACTATGTAAACGAAGCCCGAGCTATTTATGCCCATCCAAAGGAGTTCGAAAGCTGAGTAATTTGAGTAACTCACGCCGAAGGTACTCAGTTTCGTAGGAACCTGATAAACTCCACATTCGCTCGTTGGATTCGCCTCGTATGTAACAAATGTATTTCTATTAGATATATTTTACGCCATGTTAGTATTGCTTACTTGTAGAGGACAAGAAAGAGTTATAAAAATGTTAGCAAAGCAATACATAACGCAATATATAGTATGCTGCAAGAAATTCATTACATTTATCATGAGCATCATTATCAGCAGCTTTTAAATCTTTTCATAGTTGGACACGGATCTCTCCTCAAAACAAGAATGGTAGGTAGGGTGTGCGCAGGTTTCCTCACGAGGTTTTTCTTCTCAGTTACAGAAAGTTATTAATGTTAGGGAAGGAACCGGCGACGACGTTTTACGGTGATACCAATCAAGTAGGTATTATCTAGTTCTGTATGTAGTGAAAACGTACAAAAATTCAAAAGAAGAACTGTTCATCTAGAATAAAAGAATTCTTTTACTCAGTCTGATCGAATAATCTGACGCCTTCCTACGTAACTTGAGAAAACATCAGATTTCGCGATACAATCGGGATTGTATCAAATTTTAAATGGAATACACGAGTTTAAATTTCAGATTGCGTTCCAACCGAGAGAGTCGAATATTCGTCGATTAGCTTTTCGGCTGAAGTTTCTATTGATTCTTATGAAACGCTCAAACGTCTGTGCAAAATTTCGTTTCAAATTGACATTCCATTTTTAAAACAATAATCCCATTACCGCGAACAGCTTAGGTATAGCGCTAAGCACTATTACGACAAATCGTATTTCCGCCGCAAGTGGAGTACGGAGGGCACTAGCTCGGGAGTTTAATTAAATCGGATAGTTGGACAACGGGCCCTTTGTCTAAGCCAAGTTGTGTGCAAAATAGCTACCGGTATACACGACAGATTTTTTTTGTCTTCATTTCAAATACTTACAAATGGCAACTAAATCGATCAGGTTGTAATGTTTACTGGCCTGTCGGTATCGTGATTAGTGAGTTGTCATGTGGGCTGCCTGCAGTGTGGGTTCTGTTTCCATCCAGGCGAAATATTTGTGTGATGAATGTTTAAGCGTGTTATATTTGAATTTGAATATAAAAATGTATATTTGTTTCATAATAGATACTAATAATGTTAGTATACGTATATTAATCAGCTGTTTTTTCTATAGTTACAGACTATTTCCAATTCGAGATGGGAAGGCCCCATACAAATGCAACTCATGTTGTTCCCAGATTTTTGATAATTTGCAGATATACATACATACATAGTTTACACAATGTGGTTTAGAAAATGACCATCAAATTGAGAGTTACTTGAAAAATGTAAATTCAAATTTTCAATGTTACGTAATATTCCTTGTAACATGAAACTTGTATACCTAATTTGATAATTAATTAGTCTCCAATATTTATTCTCACTAATTAAAAATGAACTAAAACAACAATAATATTTGGCCGTCGACGAGCGAGTTGCGGATCTAGTAGTGGGGCGTATCCGTATGTCTTTTTTGATGTATTGAAATTGTCGATATAGTCAAACCCACCCCACCTAAAACACTTACCATAAATCTCAATACGCGCACCCCTTACAATGTCGCCCTGACACGTTACTGAGATACAACCTTATTTTTACAAAGATGCAACGTCCCATTACAACTCGATTTATTTATTCTTATTGAAGTTTCTATGTACATATTTACCAGTTTGGACATTTCAGTCAGAAAACAAGAAGGAAAGAGAGATTTCATTAATGAATTTTGACGCCTTCTCTCGCCGTTAAGGCTCGCATTTCTGGAATTAGTTTACCTTTAATTCGGGTAAGCGTACCTGACAATGAGCCAGAACGAATACAGTTCGACAAATTAAATCTACATATAATCTGACGATTTGCAAAATCTGTTGACGGAAAATTGTGTAGACATTCGATGTTTATGTCATTCGCCTGTCGTTGCCAAACGAAGTTGGAATCAGATGGAGGAAGTTAGGTTCGAAGGGATATTTAAGTGCATCCTGATCAAACATTAGAAGAGCGTATTAATATGGTTAACGAGGACAGAGCGCGATGGTGCGATGGGAGGCCTATGTCCAGCAGTGGACTGAGATAGGCTGATGATGATGATGGTTAATTACTAATATGATCAATATTGTTAATATGGTTGACAGCCTTATTTTGATTAATAGTGTTATAAAATAATTCTAATAAAGTTTCATATGATTATTCGGACGTATACTACACTCCTCTGCCTATCTCTTCGGGGATTACAGGCGTTATTTTACGTATTAGATTATTTTAAGTTACTATCCAAATGTGAATAACATACGGTTCCCTTCAAACGTCTACTCGTTGACTAACATCCGATTAATTATGAGAAACATACGACTTGCTACAAAGTAATCCCTCGAAAATAACTATTTTTATCAATCTGTATGAAATCCATCCAGATTTAAACTTTTTGGTAACTGGTCCACGTTATATTAATTAAAAAAGGCGGTTATCCAGTTTTTACAAAGTTACATCTAACCGACCTGCACCTGCAGCCCGCATCGGCATCCTGCACGTAACTGAACGAAAGTCATACTCCTACCGTCTTATACGATAATGGTTATATCTTACATTGAAAAAAGCATGTGCGGTAGTTTTGATTTGTGAATGAAATGTTGAATTATAAGCGACAGTTGTGTCGCTGTCGAACCTGTGAATTGCTGTGCCTGTCGCTGTCAAAAGTGTGCATTAAACTTTCCCAAGGTTTACCTTTAATTTGGCTAAGCTGAATGACAATGACGGCCCGATGAAGACTCGATTTTCGCGCAAAATTAAATCCATAATCTGTATCGAGTTTTGCTAAATCAGTCATGAAATATGGACAAAGGGAACCGGAGACTTGAAATTTGGTATGACTGATCCGTTCTAAGTAGTGTTTTGATAATTGCTAACGCGAAATGAGATTTGTTTACATTTTAACGCAATGAAAGTGAACTGTAATATAATACGTTTGTTTTCCACGTTGGACTGCTTCCTTGTCAGTAAACCAGAGGTATTATTATTATTCGATTTATAATTATCGTACGAATTCATACTGTTTATGAAAATATCACAAACGAGACAGTAAGTAAAGTAAAGTTTGTATGTTATAAAGGCTAAGGCCTTAATGCGATTGTGCTGAAATTTAGTATGGAGGCAGTATGAATCTCGAGAAAGAAAAAAGTGACTTAGAAAACTTTCCATAGCGATCTCTAGAAATTAAATGAGGGATGAAAGATTTCATGACAATTACGTTGTATTTATTTGATGCAAATAAATACAAAGGTAACGAGTAGTTTTCGAAAAAAAAACAGAATACGAAATTTATTTTGCAAATTTCACATCTCACTTTTTTATTTTAGTGACTCACTATACAACTTAAAAAAAAACAAGTTTGATCACAGAAGCCTAAAACAGCAATTTGAAACGCAATTATAGTACACATATATTATAACGCTCTGATAAATATTTATGTATGTATGAACAAAGTGCTACGAACAGCTCCATTTCCATATCACGGTCCCGTTTGGAAATTTATTTGCCTTCGGTAGATTCAAAACGACTTTATAGCGGGGAGTTATGCAGACAACAACATTGGACAACTAGTTCCAACGAGCGTTTGCAAAATTGCACTATTTCAACTCATACCACGTTTTGAAGAAGCTGAATTATTGCCTACAGACAAATACGGACCAATATATAAGTTAAAGGAATTCACCACAATATAAGATTCTCACTAAAACAGTCAGTCGCACCGTCGATGGATTGTCAGTCGATCAAAAGATAATATAATATGCATAATCGAATGCCAAATATATATTTGCAGCACGAAGTACTGACTAAGGAAGATCTATTTCCTGATGTGTCTAGTGTTCTTCGTTTTCTGATAATCAATTCCTACCTAGATCTGTCCTTGTAGTACAGATACGCTCTTTATTTCGATTATAAAAATATTGCAACAATACAATACACAAGATGCCAGATACGAGTCGAAATAATAATTTCGAAAGGACATAGGTTTATTGTATCAATGATGCATAGGTGCATAGCGAACATAAAGGAATAAAATTAGCATCACGATAATAAACACCCACACACTTTGTCGTGGGCAGCCACGCATGACAACTGGTTTTCAGTGATCGCCACGTTTCTTTTCATGTACTTCGACGGTGGTGGTAAATAAAAAAAAATAAAAGACAAAGTAGTGATTGGAGCATAGAAAGTTGGTGGTACAGAAAAAACAAAAAAAATATCATAAACAGACATTATTTGAACAACAGTAACAAGAAATTTCATCTTCCTGCTATTTGTTATGATTACAGTTGATATAATAATGAAACTATGTACTAAAATTAGACATATAATTATTTGTTCTTTAGGAAGATGGAAAATATTCAATGGAATTATCAAAATTGATGTACTCGTAGTATATGATGCTCAAATAAAATACGTGTACAAAAATAGTACAAACAATTAAAAATACGTATAAATTATGTTTAAAGTGCCTATTACTGGTTCTGTAAATCTGAAGAATCAAATGCTGCATACAGATATGTAGCTACTTTATCAACGTGACGGCAGGGTTGTCGATGTGAATTCTATCATTAATTCTTAGTGGTAGCAAAAGTTGAAATTCGCAAACATGTTCTTTCACTGTACAATCTATTTACTGGGAAATGATAAACTGTATCGAAAAGAATTCATAAAAAATCATCTCTTATTTCTGAGAGTTTGTAGATTAAACAATTCAGTTTTACGCTCCCCTAATTGGAGTACGTAACAGACATAAAAGGCTTTCCTGACAAATGAGAGCTACAGCTTGCAAGATGCAGGGCGGAATCACTTCCGCATTAGTTTTCATCTGTTTTCTCTCTTGCTCTGTGTAAGGTACTAGCAAAATGTATATAAAAATGCTAACCAAACTTTAAATGTAGTACATACAACCGACATTCTCTACCTTTAGAGTGAATATTCAGACTATGCACGTCTGCCTCCCCTCACCATATAAAAGATGACTTTGTATTTTATTTAATAATTATAATTTACAAAGTTTTTCAAGTATCAATGTACTTAGCAATTTTGGATAGTGGTTTATATGGGAACGACATCATTGTAGATGATTTAATGGTTTGACAAACTTTTAGACCGCATAAACCTTGCTATAGAAGATTTTCTAATCAACGTCTCTTAAAACCTGGCCAAGAAATGCTACATACATACCTACATAAGACCGTAGAAAGGACGCAAGACATGGCGTAGAATTAATTTGTATACCATTTGCGAGGGCTATAAATACTCGTATCGTATACGAAGAATGAAAAAATGTTGGGATAATAATATATAAAACACGCATCAGGAAGGAAGACGGAGCGATCACCATAATTGGACGCCGTTCAGGATGTTTGTACCGAATTTATGATGGCAATTTATGCGTCACTCGCTGCCTGATTTCATTTTTTCAGACATACCCTACGAAAAAGTAATTGTACATATTATTTTTAAGTATTGTTAACTGAATGAATTTATTGGAATATTTACCCTATATCTGTACCTCGGACACAATACAATATTAATGTCCGTAATAAATAATAAAGAAATCGTCACTATTTTGCACGATAGAAATTGATGATGTCTAAGAATGGAAATCAATGTTTTATCATCTCATGCAAACTGTTGGTTCAGACGAGTCGCAATTAATGCAGAATAAACTTTCGGGACTGAGTATCTCATATTTGTCTGATTTAACGGAACGATGTTGTACTACAGATCTTTCTGTAGGCATCACAATTACGTAATAATATAAATGTGAAAGTTCGTATCCGTCTCTTTACATGTTTGTGAGTAAATTATGCAAAAATACAGCTTGGATTTGTAGGAATTATCGCGTAGGTACAGGTAATTTGTACGCAGGAGAAGGACATGAATATTGTTGTTTATGAATATTTAACAGTGAAACTTACAATTTGGCAGAAGTGGGAAGATATGATGTGATGTAAGACAAATAAAACGTGGCGAAAATTCATTTACAAAGCTTGGAATTCAGCGAACATGAAGTGTTAAGCTCGCATTACCAGCGAGACAAGTCGCGAACGGAATTCTATTTCCATTACACAGATGTTCGGAAAGGCGAACGGTGCGGCGCGCGGAGCGGGCGTGGCGACCGCTTGAGATATGATCATTTATCTAATCCGAGTTTTCTTTAGCATCGTAATTCGATTGCAAGCGATTGCTTATGATTGTGGAATGATGTTTATTCTTGGATAAAAATCATATCCAAAAATCATCTAGTGGCATACAGCGAAATGTAGAAAATTTGTCGACTGCCTTGTTGGTCGAGTGGTTGGAAGCGCAACTGCCGATCGGGAGGTCCTGGGTTCAAATCCCGGGTCGGGTGCTATTAGATTTTTCTAATGTAGAATTTCTCATAGTGACTCGGAGTCTGAAACTATGCCCGGTGTATGGCAATAGGCTCACCACCTATTCCATGGGACTTAAACGTAACGTGTGAAATGTGGGAGCGTATTACAATTCTCTGCCTACCTTTTCGGGGATTACACGGGTGATTTTACGTTAGAAAATCTCAACTTTAATACATTTTGGACATAAAACGAACAATTTTTTTAATAACTTTTCATGTTTATTATATTGATTGGATACAATCATCTTGCGACTAGACTAATGTAAGTCTAATATGGACAATATACCCAAAAAATGAACTGGATAACACAAGAGTCCGTCGTATGAAACACAACGGGAGCGTTACGTTTCTTCTGAAATAAGTCGAGAATGGAATTTCATTTCAATTACGCGGAATTCGGAGCACGGTATTCAAATAGCGAGCTGAGATCTGCCCATTTACTTAATCCGTGTTTTCTGTCGCCCCGTAACCCGGTTGATCCGCGCAGGTGTGTGTGTATTCCTATACGATCCTCGGTAACACGCTTTTTAAGTACGCCGTTTGCTCGCCTTGATTCGATTGTCAAAACCATTAAGAGCTTTTAAAAACGCAAATTTTTTTTGTACATTTATATTACTGAGGCATTCACCTCTTACTTGGACCTCCAAAGGGAAAATATATGAAATGAATTGATGATAATCGAGTAATAAGAGCTAATTAACACTTCGTCGATGCCGGCGATGTAAGAGATAAGAGAGAAACAAATAATTATGAGATAAGAGAGAAACAAATAATTATGAGATAAGAGAGAAACAAGAGATAAGAGAGTTCGGAGAGAAGAGAATGCATGTTCTGTAGTAACAACGGAATAAGTATTGGAATGCTAATTTTAACAATACGCGAATGAATAACTCAGGAAAAAGACAATAGAACGTTATTTATGACTTTCTTTGTAATCATGAATTAGTGGTGGGAGTAAAATGATAAGGAAATTAATGTACAGAAACAAAATGCTACGAAGATATAAAAAGCGATATTAACTCTGATAGTTCTGGTCCAGTTTGAATAGAAGCAATGCCGCTTGCAATAATCTGGCTTGTAAAAAGTAGATCTTGCCTATGTGTTGCAGTTTGAAAGGGTTGGACAGACACAGATATAGGTAGTTGATATTCTAATTTTTGGCGTTGGAAATATGCTTGTCTTGAATTTCAAGTTTAAAGACAAGTTTTCTAATGATAACATTTGTCCATTACCCTCAGAGAATCTTAATGCATGAAATATAAAACAGTTATTAAAATACTTAAGTTTGCTTTACATAATCACAGCTTATTTTACAAAGGTAAATTTGTTCGGTGAAAAGCTAAAAAGAAAATTTCAATGTAAAGTGGCAAATGTTCGCCCGGTTTTCTATTGAAACGACTTTTTTCTTTATCATTTCAAAATGTTCAAAGTGATATCGATTGATCTAATCGAATCTTTATTTAAAACTGAACACGTTTACATATTTTCAAATAGGCATTCATTGGTTTCCCTTGCTTTTATTATTAACAAAGAAAGCGACCCTCAGGCTGAAAGGCGGTCAATATATTTGAGGAGTATTTTGTAATTCCGAATATACACAATACTGCCTTCTTGTGACCTTTAAAATTTTCGGAATAAAATCTAAAGTCAATCTGCTTCAATTCTATTTGATCCATGGAAATATTTTCGGGCGTTGTTTGTATATTATATGTAAGTGAAACAGCAAAGTACTTGTTGGATACTGCGTTTGATAAACTGGTTGACGTTTGGTTAGCAATAAAATGTTCAAATTGTTACTAAATGTTCATAGTGCCGCCAAGCTACATCCACACGGAACGCTTTTTAAACTAAATGTAACGAATATCAGTTTCAATGTAAACGCACCCGATAAATATTTATATGGGTAATAAACCTAATTTTCTTATGTCACTGCCAATATATCAAATTGAATGGGGAGCGGAATAAAGGCCGCGGAGAAGCAACAATATAACTTAATACATCAACGTCGGAATACTGAAAGACTAAGCCTAAATATTGATATGTATTTTCTTTTTTTTTTTCATTTTTAAACATAATTTGTCGCTTTAGTGTTTTCATTATGCTCGGGTTTCATTTACTGTAGGCCAGCAATGAAAAAAGAGGTTATATTTTATTCTACATTTTTCTCTTTACAAACAGAGTGACGCAAAATCCGACAGACCATTGTAATGATATTACCTTTGGTCCGTCTGTTTTGCAATGTTAGCGCTGTCCTGTTTCAAACGAGAGCTGCGACACTAATTCATATATGTAGGTATATTCGCTCAAAACAATTGGAACATTAAAAGTTACTCTGCCTACAGCTATTAAATTGTTATTGAACTCCGTATTACTCGAGATTTGCATCGATTACTTCAAAATCGCTTCAAATAATTCGCAAAGCGCTTTATATACTTCAATCATTTTCACTCGGCCCCAATCACTAAATATTATAGTTTCCTAACAATATCTCGAAGACTTGCCACTGATACTGACAAATAATAACAGACAATTATTGCCTATAGTAATCACCCTCAAAAAGCAGAATATCTAAAGAAAGTCAGTGAAAATTATAAGAAATAACGCAAAGTGCCTAAACAATAGAAATGTTTCACCCTTTTCTTATCCAAGCCGCAGTCGGGGCGAACGGAAAATTACTTAACCCTCGGATCACGCCACCCGTAACTTATTTAAATTTAATTTGTTACTCTTGAGCCAATATTTGGCATTGGTTTCTGGCAAGCCCAGTTAGCTGTGTACTTTATTAAGCCGGCGGTTTGTTTATATTATTGTACTCCGTCCGTATTGTCCCGAATTAATTGCTGTTTAATGATAATCCAGTGTGGTTGAGCATAACCCTCCATTATTATTTCGTCATTAACGATACGCCTGTTAGCATATCTGGCAATTCCGTTTATTAAGTTGCTTATTAAAAAATGGTTTGAATCAAAAAGCAAAAAAGTACCTATAATAGCGATAAGACTATAGGCTCTCATCTAAGAGTACTGTGCTCTCCTTTCGAATATTGTAGTGTTAATTTCTACCATCTCAAGTGATTATGAATCCGGGCGGAAAATCGCAACTCATTTGTAACTCGGCTCCAAAAACGAAACACATCAGAGAAAGGCTTTAACATTCATGTGCTCTTTGAATCTTCAATCGTCAGCGAATATTCGCCAGGGGCACAACGCGTTCCCATACTTAACTAATGAAGATAAAGAGTTGGCTAACGGTTTGTAACGTCCGCAAGAGAAAATAAAAGAGAAGAAAAAAATTACTGTAAAGTGAAGCACGGCCCGCTAATTGCCCGGCCGATGTTCTTCGGCAGATTTATTACTTAATTATTCAACCTTATATGCTCGGAAACTTGGCGTAACTTCCCTTGCGCTTTTATTATACATACTCGTATATGTATGTGCCGTGCCATTCCATTGCGGCTTCCAAAACCAATTGAAATTCTTTTATCCACACTATAGCAGGTATTTAAGTTAGATTTTATATAGCTACATTTTAATTTCATATCTGTTCCTAGTTAAGAATTTTGGTAGAATTCACGCGTTGAAATTTAAATATATTTCTATCTTTCATCTCTTTGTTCTACTCTTTTATTGATCGTCTTGATAGTTTTGATCGACTTGAATATTCCCTATTTGGCAATCATATTGGCTACAGCAATAATCTATTAGCGGTCTTTTAAAAAATGTTGCCACAAATGGGAAAATAAATATAGAATAAATAATGTAGCAAGCTCTATTATTGCAATTGCTCAATGACAGATATAGAACTATGTGCGCCTATTAATACCTTACGTAGAGGGTAGTTATGAAGTATAAGCAACTGGCTGCTGGCTAAGCAAAGACAGCAACAGCCAAAACTGTTTGTGTGGCACCCCTCAAACGATGGACCACCTC
>DWME01003520.1:0-18109 GCA_018244795.1 Parelbella ahira ahira
TTAAATATCACTTGCTAACGGTGAAGGAAAACATCGTGAGGAAACCTGCACACCTTAGAATTTATAAAAAAAAATAAAAAAAAATTCTGAGGTGTGTGAAGTCTGCCAACCCGCACTTGGCCAGCGTGCCAGACTACGGCCTTAACCCTCTCAATATGAGAGGAGACCCATGTTCCAACAGTGGAATGACAATGGGTCGATTATTATTATTATTTTTATCGCTGACTTACTAAAAACAGTTTTAGAGGGCTTACATTGTTGGTTGAGAGAATCAACTTGTGTGCAAAGATAAGTTATGAATAAAAATAACATGGACTAACTGATACTCTAATGTAACTTGACAACCTCTACAGTTAAAAATATATTTAGAAAGTTCGCGCTAGTGCGAACTTCATCGTGGAATGTGATTGCGTTGCAGTGTAGCAGTCCAGCAGTCCTGGCGTTATCATGTCCCAGTACAATCGGGGTTATGCGCAAGTACAAGTTGTTATGTGAATCTGAGCTCATTGCTCATTACCCGAGGGTGGGTGTGGTGAGAAGTTGAGTTTGTCTGAGGAGTGGTGCTACTGTCATTCGTGCTAGGTGACGTGTACAGCTGTTCACAATTGACCGCACGTGTATAGAGCGGCTTTACGACGAAACCTGCATCCAGTTGATTTCGCGCGGTTTAACCACACCAGGGTAAGCGCGACTCAGTCCGTTACAGTGCACAGATTGCAGTATCTTCGAGGGGATGGGTGGACTGATTTGAGCGAGTCACTTATCCTCTCATGTACTCGTATGTGGTTGGGGTCTGACAATTCATTAATATTATTTGACTGCAGTGTTACAAAATGTCAAACATATATACTCTTTTCGATTCAATTTTTTTATGATTTACGATCGAATTTCGATCGCTATTGGGCCAACTAGTACTTTTAAATTTGGTGATGTGATAATATACAATTAACCTATTATATACATTCGACCGACTAGCTGATTTTCTTACATATATCTTCATCTACACATAAGATGTAAGAGGCAAGTAGATTGATAATTTTGCATTTCTTTGCGTTTCGAAGAAGCGCTGTTAAACGGAATTCTCAAAAAGCACCATTTGTTTGGTTGGCGGTGGCAAGGCTCCACTCTGCCCCGCGCCGCCCGCCGCGCGCACCGCGTGCATTTTTCATTAAGACTCTCGGCTACAAAAAATATTGTCCCTTGTGATGATTTTACTTGCAATATATTTGGACTCTTTGGTAAATTACGTAAACAACTTGGGGCTTAGAAAATTAAGTTTAAAAGCAATTAATTTTTAGAGGCACTCTTGAGTGTCGGTGAACAAGATTTTCTCTTGCGCGTAAGAAAATTTCACTGAAGGCGGCGTTTTTAACGATAAATCATAAAGTTGAGAACTGATCTCGCAAAACAACGAGGACATCGGGAGTGACCGATTAAACCGTGACTTGTTTAACCGCAGTGGATACGGTGATTGTCAAGGACGGAGAGCTATCGTCGCTTCGTGCTGGCCACAGAGTGCGGCACTCGTTACGTCTCACAAGCAGACCGAGTAGTAAATAAGTAAATTGGGCACCTCCGCTATGTTACCATGTAATGTTGCTACGTTTCTAGTGTATTATTCGCATTCAAGTCACGTTTGCCGTTGAATTTATGAGAAAGGCATCGTACATGAAGTACAGGTATTATATGTAGATATAAGCTTACGTACCAAACCATATCTACCCGTGAAGAGATCTTTACAAATCCGTTGCAGACTTGGTGCGATCACTTGACGCTCGGCAACTGTATCGGCACTGCAGAAATTGGTAGTTATCTTCTTACAAATAATTCATATCTACAGTTACGTGAGGTATGAAAACTTATAGTTATTGTTACAAGAACTTGATTAAGACATTCACACCCTCTAAGAGGTGGGCAGCGATGCTTATAAAAAGTGTGATAGCTTTATAGTTTTCGTCGATAATGCGTTCGCTCGCGGTGGAACACGTTGGACCCAAATTCACTTACATTTACTGGGTAAAATTTAAGGGAACGAGGGTAATATTTAATCTGTCGCAGTCGATGATGGATGGCCCTCGTTACGTGACGTGGGAAAACGTTTAACAAATCGCCACTAGCTACATGTACATGTGGGATAGGTAGCCAGGGGACCGTGTTATTTCAAAACGCTGATAAAGATGTTTTGTACACGTGTTTATTGATCGAAAGTCGCTTGCATCTGCTGAGCAGCATGCAGATCTATTCAGCTATAGTCCTTAAGATTTGGAGCATTCTCAACTATACCTTCTGTCTTGCTACAATGGCGCGCGTTACGTGCTGGACTGCATTTGATGCACTTTCAAACAGCGGCAGAAGGAATCCTACGGCAAATTCGAAAGCAACTACAAGCACAGTTTCAGCCTAACCAACGAAACATTATTATTTATTCAAATAAAAATTTTACAATATTCTAAGAAATTTTTTTTTTATTTATGAATCGATTGAAATAAAACAAACGCTAACGGTTGACAAACAAGTAAGCTAGCCACTTGGTGGCAAGTGGTCACAGTCGCTAGATGCAGGCTGCAGCATCAGCTGAGCGAACCTCGAGAGACGCCCGCGACGCCTGGCATGATTGATCGCGCGCCAGCATCAGGTGCGCGCCACGCGCAATCAATCATGCTCACTTTTAATCAATTACCCAGCCGCCTATAGAATTGTAAAAGATTTATTACACGTTATCAATTCCACTGTAACTGCTGAAGGTGCTAATTCGTGAAGCGATCGGCATCCATTGCAGTGGCCATTAGTCTCCGCGACTGCAGACAGAAACTGCTCATAGTGATTAATGATTTCGTTTGATTGGATGCCCGTTATGCAAACTGACGTTTCTCCATTACTTGGTGTCCTTTTTAGATCACATCGTGTTATATTACTATTACATCGACCAGGTGGTAGCGCATCGAAGCGCCTATTGCCAAATGTCATTATGTGTACAAACCTGAATCTGTCTCTTAATATACGTCCAATGGTTTGCGATACTTCTGAGAATATTGCTCTCCCATGGCACGTGCATTCATCAATATTCGCAACGTCGCGTATGAAAGACAACTGGATAATAAGTCATTTTCGGTTTTTTTTTCATAGCAATACCGCGACATATGACATATTAATCGGTGTTTGTGTTTGTTGTGTTAATACCATCCATGTAACTGACTTTCTATTAAATTTCAATTTATTCCAAGAAGTGTTTAGGATTCCTATGAACTTATTTGGTAATCTGTTTGCGGGTGCTGCGAGTGGCGCAGGCTTTGTTACTACTCGCGTTCATTACTCGGAACATGTCCAACCCTTTCTCGGGCCACTTACAATTAACCATAACTCGCGCCTGTCGCCGCACTTCGCCCGTTTTGTGCGCCGCGAAGGCGACACTTTTTCCTTCCTGCTGCTTCGGACGCGCCACAAGCGCACGTAATAAATTTTCACTCTAAACTCTTTTATGCTTGTTCGAGTATGATTTCGGGTCCCGCAATGGTTTTAGGGCGCTTTGTAAAACTACTCACATTTGTTATTCGAAATATTTCTAGCAATTAAAGCGAATTTAATTTACTTAAAATTATTCGATTAAACAGTTTCAAATATAGCTCGTTATCATACTCATTGTTATGTTAGTATGGTGGGATAGAGCATTGTTATGTTAATATTGTGGGATAGTTAAATTATTAAAATAGAGGTGACCAGTAGGTGAGGGCGCCAATTATAATATTTCGCGTACAATTTGTAAAAAAAAATATTTTATTTGAAACCAGGAACTCCCGATCGGCAGTCGCGCTTGCAACTATTCGACGAACGAGTCAGTGAATCAAATTAATATCTTTAACTATTCCAAAAGCTCGTTCACTATTCACAACTATTCCAAAAGCTCGTTCTTAATTCAAAGCGTCGGTAACCCAGATTTAGCTTTAAGGAGTCAGAGATTTTTTATCGTTCCCGCTATTCTAAAGCCAATTTTAATGAAGTTACACTCACTACTAATTCGACGCGCCTTGCACATAGACGTGCTTTAATAACGTGGGTTAACTAAAACCCATTAACATAATAAACGGTTAAATTGCCCTGTCCGTTGGAGTGGCTTTACAGCTTATTGTACAAATTATAGTGTGAAGACAGTGTAACCTGCGAGGTTCTTGGTGTAACTTTTCCTTTTGTCAATCCTTACGGGAACCGCGAATCCTTACTATCTCCTAACGAGACTCAAGGCGGCAGATACATTAAAAATTGCTGAAAGATTACTGTGAATCTCACGTGTTTCTTTCAAACCTTTCAAAACTGATGGGATGTCTCCAATCGCAGGTACACTTAGAATATAAGTGCTCTGTGCCAGACTCATAAAAAGGACTTGTCGCACCGCGATTTTCAGTTCTATTACATATCTCTCTTTCACACTCTCCACTGTTCTCGTACTTGTCCCCATCGCGGATAGTTATGTATATTGCTAGTGAATATCATTGATTAAAAGAATTGAAGTGTCTCGCGTGAGCACTTACACTGCGTTGGTTTTAAAAGTGAGTTGACGACGATATGTATCGGTATCGGACGATATGTATGTGTCGGTAGAAGTGATACTGGAAGTGATCGTTTGTAGTTGTTGTACTCGTATGTTGGTTGGTGTATCTGCTGATTTGTGGTCTCCAAGGACTGTCTACAGCAGTTTTAGCCTGACGGTTTATGTGGTTAATCTAGATAAATCACCATCTCGGCTCGCCCGCCGCCCGCGGTGTCGACGCGGTAATACCGGAGAGTGCGATAGGTGTGGAGGTGTATATCGTCACGTTCGTTTTGCAGTACGCGCGCTTCGAGTCGCCGCCACCTACACGAGCACTACCTTTCGTTGGTCCTGCTTGAATTGTCTGTATCGTATAAGAGTATGATGTGTAATGTCTGAGGCTATATCTTATACATTTCTTGATCCAGTAGAGGCTCGTAGCGATATTGTGACCTATTCGATGTCAGTTTCGTCACGATAACTCACAAGGTTTCTATAATTGCACGGTTGGACAGGAGTCTTGTATCAGAATAAGGATAGCTTTGGGCGGAGTTTACTAGGTGTGCTACGTGCGGGTAGGCAGTCTGAGACTCAGCGAACATTATGGAAAACTTTCAGGCGAGTGTGGCAATTCCTCACGGTTCTTCTTTTCACTGTTATAGCGAGTAATATTTAATACAAAAGTGCACACAATGTTGTTAGATCCCCGCAGCGGAGGGGTTGAAATTTAAAACACTAGGCTATCAACACAATTTTTTACAGCATTTTCACTTATTTTATAAAGTTCCTTTACACGTTACTTTAAGCCGTTAAATTTTACATAAACAAATATTAACTATGTTGTTAAAAATAATAACTTGTCAAGATTTTCTTGGATATTACAGGCGTGACGTTACTTTTTTTTTTCAATTTTCTGGTGTTATTCTTTGTCTTTTGTTTTCACATCTTCGACTTCTCGATTCATTTATTGGTTCTCGGTCACTCTCCTTTGGCATTCACGGTATTGTATGAAATGTATCGCAATATATTAAACGCTTCGGGGAAATAATAAATATCTAATAACTAAAAGTTTCAATATAAGTCGGTTTCATATATAATCTAGCGATTTAACCAGGAAATCTATCAAAACACCTGAAATGCCTAAGAAGTAGTTACAAGTACCTAGTAACTACTGTAACAGATTGGATATAACAAGTACTACCCCAGCGCCTACACTTCGCGCTTCGTTAACCTAAATGCGCGCGACGTCGGCAGACAGCTCTTTTATCACACGACGCGCTGTTCCCATTGCAACTAGGGATATATTAGTCTTGTATTTCAATTGGTTTTGTATATTTTAACCTAATTATTAGACAACATATGCTTAAATCGTATTTAGCGTACTCTTAACTACATTATATTATATTCAATGTATTATATTCAAATGGTTTTCCCGCTCCGTTATCTCCTACTTGAAACTTAATCTATCTAAAGGTTGTCTGGTAGAATTTACTAGGAGTACAACTCAGGAGTTTCCAGTTGTGTTGCTAGCATTGACAATCAGCTCTATTCACACCATACTCGAAAAACCCCGTGCCGCAGTTCTCCGGAAATATACAGTTCCAAAGGAAACTCATATCAGATCTTGCACGTCTACAGCAAAAGAGAGCATACGTCCGGACAAGTTGTGGAATAGAGTATAGGTGACACGGGCATCAGGTCGAACAGCTCCTCATAGCTCTTATCATTGTACAGGCGGTAGAACACACAGAGGCACGTAAATATGTCCATCCTGAGGCTTAATGTATCAAGCCCTTTAGCGGTCCCGGGTGGTTGTCGAAGCGGATTTTTGCATGGAGCTAAACGGGAAAGGCTGGCTCTGGACTCTCCCATTCTCGTTAATCGCTATTGTGAGCACCAATGTGTTTGTTAATTTTATACACAAATTGAATACCAACATGCAAGCCAACTCACATTACGAGTGCGATTTCGCTATTTTGTGTCGCTGTGGGGTCCCCGAAGTTACGTACAATTATTGATTTGTTCTGAGCGGTTGCAAAGTACTATTAATATATAAAGGGCTTGCGTATAAATGGCAAAGCGCAACAGGCCGTACCGCGCCGCTCCTGCGCGTCGCGTTTCAGTTTATGAACCGATAAAACCGTTTTCTTCAGCCCTTATTATATGGGATCCCTCCAATCGTGGGAAAACCGCGACTATTTTGGTTCGCGATACATGTGTTTATATAAACAGAAAAATCAGGTTAACAGAAAGCTGCTCAAAAAAATCTTAAACGGGTAATGAATTTTAAATTTAGAGAGATATACAAATATGTTCAATGTCGTAACACGAGACCATTGGCATTTTTCAGTTAATTTTGTGTAATGCGTAGTGCCTATGATTATGAAAGTGTCACTCACTCACTACCTCGTGGTCTCACGCTAGTCACTAGACCCTATGCTCTGAGATACTTGATAATCATGTACCACAAGTCGTACTAAATATGTTCTTATAAAGATACATAGATAAGTTTACTTCTAGGCCCCGGACCAACATTTATACTTAGACTCAGGGCACTTATCATCATCTTCCCTTTTATCTCTGCACTGCTAGACACGGGTCGTCTCTCGGAGAAAGGTCACAGTCAAGCCGGCGAAGAGCGGATTAACAGGCTTCACAGGCCGTAGTGAATATTATAGAGCACTCTAAGGTGTGCAAGTTTGCAACAAATTCATAATTAGAAAAATCTAATAGCAATAATCAAAAATTTAATAGGTCGAGTGGTTATAAGCGCGACTGCCGATCGGGAGGTCCTGGGTTCGAATCCCGGTGTATGGCAACAGACTCACCACCTGTTCCATGGGACATAAATGTAACTGGTGAAGGCCTATAGGCCTCTGATTATAGGCTTGATGTTACGTAAGTATGCAAAACAGGTTGTAGGGCGGTCACGTGTCCGGCAGCAGCACGAGGACAGGCGGAGCCGCAAGGACACGGCTGTACTCGCTGTCTGTTGACAGCTGACAGCAAATGTTCGTATAACTGGATCGCGCGAAAGTACGGCAGAACTCGTAACACGAGAAGCGAGCAATGAAATTTTACTTCGGACTACGCCCACTGATTGCACGGCAGCATTTGCAGCAACCGAACAATACTGTGCGGCAATTATCGTGTTTTGTAGCTCATAAAGCACTCACTTTACATCAAAACGTTGAATTTTGTACATAGTTGTTCTAGGTCGCTACGGCCCCTTCTAGTGCGGAAAATTCTATCCTTCAGTTTCAAGTCAGTTTATGGTCCAATAAAGAGCAGTAGTAATATAAAACATCGCTTCAGTATTCTAATTTACATTTTAAGATAAAGTCCACGGATACATAATAATACATTAAATATAACCTACGCATTATACATTCTCAGTGAACCAAGAATGTAGGGTAATTCTAAACAATTGGAACATAATGCGAGTTATTAAAGTAATTATCGTGCGATATTATAGCCAGCGGTGCGATAAGGACGAGGAAGCCGGGGGCTTATCTCGTGTTCTGTAGTCGCTCGATACGGAGTACGTGACGAGAATTGTAACTGCGCTCAGGATCAGCGCCGGCCCGCGCCCGCCTGAGCCCGATGGCGGTGCATTGTTTTGTACCTGTGCCCGGCTGTGACCTAAAGTAGGGCACATCCGAGCTGTACGACGGTGTAGGGACGCTCGCATTCTGTCACGTCAATGTTAGCTGCTGAATATGACGATCGACATTAACACGAGGAAGTTATGTAAATAAATGAATGTTTTTGTTTTCATTTCGTTTGTTTTATTTTTAGTTATTTAGGACAGCTACAGCGTTTAAGTACATATAGTACAAATATACAATAATCAAATTATTGGGTACCAATTACGTATTTGAGCCAATAGCATTTGGAGCACCTACAATGGGATATTTCCCGTCAAAGAGTAAGAAACCCTACCTTACGTCACAGAAAGAGAAACACATATAAAAGCGCAGGGAACACGTCTAGTAAACACAGCGACGAGAGACTCCGTCGCGTGGGCAGTGCGGTGGCAGGCGCGGGCAGCAGGACCGAGACAAAGCGAAGTGCAAGGAGTGGAGCCCGCGGCTAATTACTCATGTATGAGGCTTTCAATAACCCGGTTAGTGTGGGGACTAGCGCACATCTTTCTACTGGCGGACAATGGGGCAGCGTGGGACGAGCCGCTCCGTCACGGCTGCGACGGTATCTGCCGAGATAATGCCTATTATTAATTAATGTAGCGGTTCGCGCATTGAGAAATACGAGTATATGTAACTAGCGGTCCCAGCAGATGTCATCCTGCCCGGAAAAACTGCGCCACATTCAATATGACATTTTAAATTTAACATGTAGGTACAGCGCGTATTGCTGACGGGACATCGGCACACTCGCGGGGTTTGGACAGTCGTCTGCATCCATCATAGATCGGTCGCCCCACGCGGCATTGCTACAACTATGTAATATCTACAGCTTTTGTTTGGAAACAGGCATTGTAATTACCATAACATACTCAGTGCCTTTCCTCTGTGTTGTCCTGTGCTTATTATTTTAATATCGGAAGAGCTGTACATGCATAAGTTATTAGTAGTAGTAATAACATTAATTTTGATACCAATTTAGATTAGGGATAGTTAAGGCGTATTATCTTCTTGTATATCAACGTTGATTAAATAATTGAATATCATAGAAATATTTGAATTGTATACAAATGATCAAGAAGCAGGACTTACATTTGTAGTTCAGGTTCGTAATAAAAATAAATATTTAGTACTGGTGCGTGCATAAATCATCGCTATTCCGAGAGCGCTAGCGGTCGGCAGTAAATCGTATTCTTAATTCTCGGAGTGCGCAATATTTAATAGTCGCTTTATAAAACGTGTTAAGATTTATTCGATTTTTGCGAGCGACATGCGAGCGTCATATGGCTGGCTTCGCTCGCCGCGGGACGATAAATAACTGCGACTGCGGCCTGCGAGGGCGCGACCGCGTGCCTCACGACCGTTACTTCTGCTTTACAATTATTACAAATTACTATTGGATGGGCTCGAATCACATTACGCACTCCAAACAAAAGCCCGTCCGGCGGTTATTCGAAGGGAATTGAGTAGAGCGTGGAGTTTATCGAGTTAAAATCGAATTATGAATCTGTTGTCTGTTTAAACAAGCCGTCCCGCCGGCGGCGCGTGTCGCACGATTGCTCCATTCATGGACTCCGAACTGTAATTGTGTTCCCGCGCCGGGCTACACTTGTTCCTCAATTTTCTCGTGTACCCTCTTATTCCGCTAATACATACATATAAATAAAATTGTAGTGTCTGTTTGTAATATCAGCATAATAGCTTGTAACACTACATAAGGTAAATAAATACAACAAAAACGCAATTTTTGACATTTTTATCTGTTCGATTGGTTTTAATTGCCTCGTTGGTCGAAGGTTGCAAGCGCGACTGCCGATCGGGTGGCTTAAATTGTAGGCTTAAAGAGTACCTAATAAATGATTTTAGTTGCTAGTTAACTGAACATCAAATTACTGTAGATGTTATTCCATTAATGGCACGAGAATGTACTATGCTTAACACTTTAAACATATTTTAAATACTTTTTATTTCAGTCAAAAATATTACGATAATAAAGATACAATAATTACTGAATATGTGTCCACATCCAATTCTAAACTTGATTTCCGATCATTAAATGTATATATCATCTACGGAGAGTTTAAAAAAAGTAAATCTCACGAATTCCGATCAATTTGGAGTAAACATCTATACAGAGCTTATCAATTTCATTTTACATTGAATACTATTATCGATGCCATAAAACAGTATTTTTACGCTCAACCATTTATGTCATAAGCCCCAAGGAATAGGGGTGAGCCTACTGCCATACACCGAACACAAATCGTGATAACGTGTTGTCCTGGGAATTTCAAATCGGAAAAACCAGTCGACCACCGAGGCGATTAACAGATTAGTGCCTAAATGCGTTTACTAACGAATGATACATTTGAGAAGTACATGGTACGCAGCTAGGTCTAGTAATTACACAAACATTAGTAATTACACAACAATTTACAACAAACGTTCGATCACATACGGCTAAATGTAACCGACATGATTGTTTGGAACAGCCGGATACATTAAGGGCAGGAATACGTTATAACAATTAATATTTACAGGACATACCTACCTATAGGTATAGCCTCTGACGACAGGTGCTACATAAGAGAACAAAAACAGAGAACATAAAAGAACAAAAATGCTAATGTACATATAGAAAAACAAACATTAAAGACAATTACTTGAAGTAAAGTAAAATAAAAAATTCCATTAATTTTTATACTGTAATAGGTTTTTACGTGATTAAAATGGGAATGAAATGAATAAGGTACTAATGATCATTGCCATATATTACAACGGTTTTGTAAGGATTGTATTTACATTTTAACAATAGCGCCGGCAGTTTTTTCTCGTGTTTACTTAATGTCGGGACGAATATGAGTCTAACTAATCCTGCAGTAAGCGCTCGTGTGACGCCGCCACGCCAGATGGCGTCTTAGCCGCACTGCCGGCCCCGACACAGCATACTTCTGTCGCCGAAGGTACACACACAAGCCCCCTAAGTATAGTAGGTGACATATTTGATTTCACACGACTTTACGTAATAAAGCCGGTGTGAAATTGTAAAATGTTTTTGTCTCGTAACCTTACACTCGATTGTGCTGCGCGATTTCTTTTATTGAAATCTGATTCTAATAAATGAGCACATTGATCGGTTCTAAGCCCATTGTCGAGGGAACAAAGGGCCTATTCCTGCATCAGGGTTGAAATTTTGTAGATGTACATGTCGTTTTCAATCATTGCGATTATGATTTTATTGCGCGTTTTGTTATACAAAATACAGTAAATTTTAAGTCAGATATAAAATTTCTCAAAATTACTTACTTATATGCCCATAATTTATCTTAATTTTAAAAATATTTGTTGGTTTATCGTAAATACGTAACATCACGCCTGTAATCCCCGAAGGGGTAGGCAGAGGGATGTACTACTGACTACACCCCCACGTTTCACCAGTTACGTTTAAGTCCCATGGAATAGAGGGTGAGCTTATTGCCATACACCGGGCACTGATCCAGACTCCGAGTCACTACTAGAAATTCTAAATTAGATAAATCCAACAGGACCCGACTCGGGATTTGAACCCAGGACCTCCCGATCGGCAGTCGCACTTGCAACCGCTCGACCAACGAAGCAGTCAATATCGTAATACAAAATAAATTATTTTGCATTTTCCAGCAGTCAGCAGCGCACTCACAGCACCGGCTATGACGCGCACCGTGAGACCCGTAATTATAATTGGTACAAACATCCGAGGCCAGTCCCGGCAGCTTCGATCGCTGCTAGCGAATTGCAATATGTGACAAATATTATTCTCAAATAAAATGTCGTAACTGATGCTGTTCCCTCCTTTGTTGTCGGTCGCAGAATGGGCCTCTTCGGCGCGGCGGCGGTTGGCGCGCCAATCTTGATAATAGACTTGTGGTTTCCCGTACAGGCGCGACGAGCTAGCTCTCCTTCCCACCACAAACATGTCCCATTACTTAACTATACTCACGAGCGCTTACCGCGTAATCTCGTATGCACGTTTCAGTGCCGAATAACTAATCAGTTAAATGATTGTGTAAATAAGCCATTCTCAAACAAAGATATAGTGAACGAGTTACTGTAATGTGCATATCATAGTACATACTTAAGTTAGTGTCCTATGTTCCCAAGGTGGCATAGAGAGCGTCCAACGTAGACCTCCATACCGAACGAAGCTCAGGACCTTCATGCTTCTCGTCACTCAATCTCAATCTGATGCTTGTCGCAGCTGCCAACACGGTGCAGCGCCAGGTTAGTCGTGGACGGCTACGCTTCCTTTTTCCTCGAGGAAGTTATACCGTACAGACTTTTAATACACTTTCGTCTATTCGTTGAAATTATAACGTAACACCACGTCTACAATCACCAAAGAGGTAGGCAGCGGGGTGTATTACATACACTCTCACGTTTTCTAATCATGGTTTCCTTCACCGTTATAGCCGGCGATATTGAATCATAAAACGCATATTTCTACAAAAAAGAAAGCGCCATTAAATTGAACCCTTGACCTCCAGAGTGAGAGACTAAATTCTAAACCACTAAGATACATACATATGTCACTGTTTAATATTTTTAATCATATTAGGTATTATGCAAATATTACTTAGTTATGTCATACACCTTTTATGTATAACACACAAGCAATATGTAAAACGAGGGCAGAGGCAATCGCGACCCTTCATTCAAATAAATTTGGTCGAATGGAACATATCTCTCACCGCCAGGGCTCGCTCTTTCATTCTCAAATAGATCTGCAGGTACTCGTGTCCGGCTCTAAGCACCGAGGGGTAAAATATCGGCGGGAACGTTCGGTATAAATCATTAATGCACGCACAAAATCACCCGTGTCAGTAATTTTTCATATTTGTCAACGAAAAACGAAAATACATTTCGAGATAAACAAGTAGTATAAACAAGAGATAAACTACTCGGCAAAATTGTTATGGATGAATGAGGCGGAACGTGTCGTCAAGTGGTTGGCGACAACTAATTGTAAAGAAATTTATTGTAAAGACTAATCGCTTACTTGTTTGTATTGAATAAAGATCATGCATTAAATACGATTTACACTTGATACACTAAGAAGCGATCCCCGTGCCACGCGCCGCCTTACAATCCAAAAGTGTACAAAGATTATTTTGGAGCCCTCATACCTAGGAATCTGTTGGGCAGTGTCTTATGTTATCCGTGGAGGGGCGTGTAGACTGCGTTAGTTGATCAGATAAGGTTTCCGAATGATGTCGTATAAAGTAGAGTATTTCCTCTAGCTGGCGCCCCTCTCGCCACTCGAGTCACAAAATAACATGAAATCCGCGCAGTCCATGCTTGTCTATGTAGAAATATATATAAAGTCTAGGTCGGTAGTAGGTCTCATAAGGTTCGGCTATTTTTAGAACATGTACTCGGCACTCCTATTATATAAAATTAGAAGGTTTAAGGTCATTATCTACCATGATGGTCAAGTGTGGGTTATCAGGCTCACTACTTCTTATACTATGCCACTCGCATATTTCTAGCGGATAACTCTAGGACATGCAAGTTTCCTCACGATGTTTACCTTTATGCGTGTAGTCAGTGGAAAATGAAATATCTCGCCTATGGAGTGGGTGATTGGAACTTAAACCAAAAGACTGCCACTCTGTAATATTGTTTGTTCTTATTCAGGATTTTATCAAAATGTTTTGTTGAAAGCATCTTTGTCTGTTGGTTGTTCAATAGACTGGCTACAATATGTACATACATCATAAGTAAATTTAAAAACAAATTATCGAATGAGCAATAGGTGCTATTTCTTCCATCTACGCCTTAGCGGTAGGGTACTATATCAGAACCAATTTATCATCTATGAATAAGAAATTGATGTATGCATCCGAGTGCTTCGGTGTCAGGCCGTCTATATAAATCTGGGCCGGTAAGATCTCAGCTCGCTTGTGCGACTGGTTATCCGCGAGTGAGCCTTAGCTCGAAGCGGATAACGTTCATGTTCGGCCGCGTGCTAATGGTACGTGTTGCAACTCCAGGCGCGCACGGTGCCAAGACGCGGCGGGAGGTAACTCCTTATTTGCATACGTTTTGTTCGTGCGCCCAAATCAAACATGGCGGCGCGCAGCCCGGCCGCCGGACGCATACGTTATAGATGTGTGTTGTTATTAATTGTGTTCCCCAGTCTCAGCCGACAATATTGTGTGCTCCTTGGTCGAAAGGGCACTAAATGCTGCTTGCTCCGGAACATCCATCATCTACGTTGATACCAAGGTACGCTCCTGTCCCACACCATATCATGTTGTCAAATGCGTTAACGAGCACTGCCCTAATAGATCAGAACATCAACTAATTTTGTTTGTTATTATTTACATATTTACCTTAACGTTCGATACCTTTAGAAACATGAAGACAAAGCGAAATATATGAGGATGCTTACATGAAGCGCCCACCTACGTACCTTGGAATAGTTTTCTATACCATCGCGTGACCGAGTATCTACAGCTCGTACTTACATGGAAATATTATGTTCGCGGGAAAGACCTACATAATTACTGGGCTAATATGTATACGAAATTAGTAGCAATTTAAAATGTAGATTTAAAATTTCTGCACGCGCCCATGACTCGATTCACTATATTTAATTTCATGGTAGTTTCATCCTATTCTAAGATTGTTTAACGTGTTACGAACTGAAAGTATATTTTAAATGCGTGTTTCACTCATTTGTACATTAATTGAGTTGCAAGTTTATTTTACAAGCAGTGAGAAGTGTACGTAAACACGCAGTTCCTCACAAGGCGTTCCTCGCGCCGGGGCCCCGCGGCCGCGCACACGGGCGCCCCTCGCGCTCCCCAATAAACACTTTCACATGTCTCATTGAAGTCTCACTCAATAATAGAAATTTTAGATGAACAATTAACGTGTCAATTTATTTAGAAATCGCGATTGTAAGCAACATTTTTAAATTATTTTAATAGCGGAGTGCACCCTTAACAATATTTATTGAAATTTAAATTATACCTATATGTATGTATGATTGTGCCTCGTTAGTTGAGCCGTTGCAATGGGCCACTGCTGATCCTGACTTGGTCCTGACTTTGACTCCCGGGTCGGGTACTATTAGATTTTCTAACTTGTATTTTCCTGTGTTTATTTTCTAGTAGAAATTTCTGGTAGTCGCTCGAAGACAACATCTGTGCCCGGCGTAGCAATAGGCTCCCCTACTGTGGCATGGGACGTAAAGCTTAACCGGTGAAACGTGGGAGTGTTCTACACTCCTCAGCCTGCTCCTTAAGGGATCACAGGCGTGATTGTATGGTGTTTTAAATTAATGAATGAGATCGATAAATAGTTGTCTTCTGTTGTAAGAGATAGTTAAGGGATTGTAGGTAAGTCAGGTGAAGCGTCGATGGACGTTGGCAAACTGGGCAGCCCGGCGGCGGGCGCGCAGTTGCCGGTGTGCGCGTGCGCGGCCGCCGCCGACAGCCGATGTGTCCGTCGGCGCACTGTAAATGTGTCCGCGCGCGCGTTACTGTTTCCGACGCTATTTCCATTAGTGTCCGGCCGGCACACGTGTCGCCTACGCGGCCGGGCCGCGGCTGCCTCCCAGTTTTTGTTTTTATCTTTTACATTAGTAATTTTGAACTGCTTAAGATAGTTACCGGCTTCTGGCACTTTTTACGTACCTACACGTAGTAATAGTAGCCGATATTTTATTTTCGTTTTGCATTACGTGCATATTACCCGCAATGCATTCGTATCTACCGCAAGAAATTATTGGTTTGCATTATCATGTAATTTGTTTTGTTATGCTTTTTATCTGTAGGAAGATAAGAAACGGAATGCTTGTAGATAACATACGGTCCGTATTGCCCTTTTGGTATCTGTAGACCTTTCTTTTTGAGAATTTGCTTTGCATTTAAAAAAAATATGTATTATCTTAGGAGCAATGTAAATAATGATATTAAAGTGAACGTCAGCCCCGACAATGCCGTTCGCGTCCTTCGGTGAGCGAGCTAAGAAGACTTGGATACGATTTGAAAATCGTGAGCTGAAGCTCACTCCAGTCAAGCGAGACTGGTTGTGATGTCATGTCACTTGATTATTTAAAGTTGCTGCCGTCTAGATAATCGTCGAAATTATTAACACCTCATTTCAGCCAAACACGATGTATGGCAAAAAGCCGTAAAACCAATCATTAAGTTGACAATGCTACCTGTCTGAACTGATCAGCATCCTCCTGTGCCTTTTCAAAAAAAAAAATGGAAATATAACTTGTGAGTTACAAGCGTAGGACATGCGAGAAGTTGCGCTCTGCGATCTCCACATAGCATGGCCCACGTGAGGGTTATTTTGCTTTGGTCATAAACCCCTCAGGGTAGGCCTATGTTCTAGACCTGCACTTGGACCGACTGATGATGATGTTTATAATATAAGAGCATGAATCGATGGCACTGTGGCTGGTGATTCTTATAGTTGGGCTGGGGTTATAAGTTAAGTTTGACAACAGGACAAATATGTTAGTATTTTTCCGATGATTCGCAGCATTTAATGGGAGTGAAAGACAAGCTTCCCTGTTTACCACTTGTTCGATCACTATAGGTTTTGCCTAGCTTGCGATCGGTTGGCCGTAGGTGGGGTTGTTCGAAGATATTATAATTATAACACTTCTGTGACCGCTTTCTACTGATCAGCTTGTAAATGGCGCCGCTGTGTTAATCGTGTGGTCGCCCTGTGCCGCGGTCCCGTCACCACACCGTCGCGCGTCGCCGAGTATCCCCGCGCAACTCGCGATAACATGCAAATGGCTGTTCGCAGCCGTACGCGGCGCAGGGAGCGTGGAGGGAGCGCGGCGGAGCGGGCGGGAGCGCGCCGCCGCTCCGACAAATAGCAGGATTATGCTAAACGCAGCCGCTATGTATATCTAATGGTCTTCGCATCACGATGCTCTCTCGCGATATTTTCTTAAAAAATAGTTTTAAATTCTACGCACGAAAGTAATCGTCCGTGTCGATTGCGTAATGCAGTCATATTAATAATAATATGCACTTATGAGCGGACATGACGACTTGTTATCAATTGTTAACATGACGTATGCGAGCCTCGGCCGCCGCGTGGCGAGCTGCCAGGAGCTACTCTGTTACAGAAATAGTGATGGTGTTAATATGCATACATGTATCAAATGCGCCTAACTCATAGGTATACATCCGGTTTCTGTTACACAAATATAACTACATACATGTATAACATGATTATTGTGTACTTAGCCAAATAATATGTTTTATTTCTTACTTTCGAGTGTTGGCAAGTCGGAACCGAAATGTGTAAAATAAAACTCTTCTTTTTATGGACGAGCCCATAAACTGACATAACGTGCGTTCCGCGCCCCGGCCGCCGAGCGCCCGGAAACATATCCGTTTTGACACCGTTGTAATTGCCGTGAGAGAGCCCGCCACCGCCGCAATTGTTCTGCAATTGATGGAATTATCGATGTCTTTCTCCTTTTCACTCTCGTAAGCCGGTTAAAAAGAGACCGATATTTATGGGCGGAATAAAATGTAATGTATGGACAGCCAGTGTGCGGCCCACAAGGGGTGTAATCACAAGTTATGAATGTGGTACCCGTTAGATGTATCGTGTTACAATTTAATAGACAACCACAGACCAGACCCGCTTGTGAAGAGATCTTAAGTACATTTACGATTGGTCTATTACAATGAGGCCTTATCATTCATTGTAAATGGACCCCGTATCGATATACGTGCGGAGAAAAGTCCTAAAAAGTGTAATTTCGATTATTACCGAATCTGATCTGCTTTTTCTATATTTGCTATATTTATCACTATTCCGGGGGTGCTGAGTACAAAACTATGGTGCGCACTTCTTTGCAAAAGTGAAAATTTTAAAGTTAAATGCAAAGCAGCACATTAGCGCGATCGGCTGCCGC
>DWME01003521.1:0-18107 GCA_018244795.1 Parelbella ahira ahira
ACATACATACATACAAATGTATGTTCACGCCAGGTCTCTTGCGGGGTAGGCAGGGAGCACGGGGTGCCAAATATCCTTATCCTTACATAGATGCCGTGATTCTTCCGCATTCATAATTGTTTTAAGTTCAGATAACTATTTTATGAACGATATTCGTAACAAATAATTTATATACGTGATTAATATATTTCTAACGTTTTTTATAATAAATTCAGCTTAGAAATAAAAGAGGTCAATTGCCAGTTTTGCAAAATGGTAACCTTAAGGTATAAAAATATTTATTAAAGATGTTAAAATGATTTAATTGATCCATCTCCTTCTGAGACGGGACACATATTAATTTTTTCATTAGAAATTTATAGATATTCATTAATTAGGATTAGATGCCAACACCAACAAGATTGTTAGGTAAAAATTGAAGATTAAATGAAAATATAAATAAATGAAAGACTAGGATTTTTTACAAAAATAAACGATAATTGTATTCGTTGGTTTCGTATGCTACCATACATATGTATAACCTATGTCAAGCGTTTAAAATAACTGTAATGATCTCTGTCAACGGTAATGCAGATAACTAGGTCTCGTCTATTCTTGGAATGGCGCTGCACGGAATCCATAGTACGCTTATAATAATTGTCTTAGCTTAACCTAACTCATAACAATCAATACATACTGATTAGTTCAGTATAATATGTTTCACGCACTGATAAATTTAAAGTTGTCCAATGAAACAAAATGTTTTGTTGTAGTTATTTCCTTTATTCGGGCTTAACACATATTGGGTTTAGTACGAAATTTTATTATGTTTAAAAGATTACGTGTGTATACATAGATATTATATGGAATAGAAGTGTACCGTTCATTTCTGTTTTGGATCCATTCGGTACACTGCTGGCGGTGCCGGTCTGACCAGATCGTTCTAAGCACAATTCCCGGTCGGGCAGACGTCCGGATAATGAATATACCTACTTATTTGTTCTTGTTGTGGGCGTTTGTGTATATTTGTATCATCCCAATCCATACTATCCGGTACACGATATTATGAAATCCTGTATGTACAAGTAGATCTCAGTGTGTGGCGATTCCCTTTTTGTTTTTTAGTTTCAAAGCCTTTTTTATATTTCGTCGACCCTTTTTCTTTCCTCTGTTTAGACCTTTTCCTTTCCTCACCGCTAACTTTGTTATCCTGTTAGCATGTTTTTAGTGTTTAGTCGAAGTAGTTATATGAGATTTTGTTTACATCAATACTGGTGTTTTTACTTTATTGATCGCTATATTATTCTGGAATTTTATAATATCAGCAACTACTTCGTATGCTTATAAATAGAAGTAAACAAAGGATAGCTATGTATACTTATATTAAATTGAGCATTTGTACTTTCACTATCTATTGGCATTCACTATAAATAAACATTCATTCGGCAGCCAACAGTTACATCACGGCTATTAAACAGGCATTTGTGATCATCAACGCCGACACCTTTTTTTGTTGCCCATCAAAATAGAGGTCTCGTTTTATTACCGTACGGCGCCCTGATATATTATTTGGATCATTAATTTAATTAAAAACCGGATACCTACTATGTTAGCCCATCTTTCATCGAAGTCCTAAACTGGCCTTTAATAAAATTCTAAAATAATGTTTTACTCCATTTATTTAATTGACAATTATCATAGAGAATTTTTTCTCGACAGATGTGAGTGTGGTGATGAGTCATACCATCGACAAATTGATGTGCATTTTTAGGTATCAGTTGCAGAAAGAACGGTTAAATCCTAAGAACCCACACGCCTTGGAGTTCTCCGTAATACATTGTATGACGTGTAAAAATTGCTTACCACCTCTTGGTCATCGTGGCCGACTATGGCTCTCAGCCCTCTTATTCTGAAAGGAGATCCATGTCCAATAGTTAAACGAACGAAAAGGGTTACTAATGATGACGATGATAATACTCGTACACTAAGCGATTTTTGAATTAGCAAAATCTATTTTAAGGTCACCAGGACCATGTGTCCTTTATTATATTTGCTTCTTGAGATGGTTACTAGAGGAGTAAATAACATTCCAGCGGATGCACACTTTGAAAAGGGTTTTCACTATCAGTTATATACGAGTAGTTCCCAGCCAACTTTAATATGGTATCGGTAAAACCTACATTTCCATTTGTAACAAATTATTACGGCGATTCTGTCATGTCCTCTTGGAAGTTCGAATTAATAGAAACAAACTCAAATTGTCTCGTTAGTCGTCGCTCATTCTTAAGTAACCGTGATGATACGGGTCAATTGTAAGGGTCGACTCGAACAGCCCCTTTTACGACACCGTCGCTATCTTGTCACATGCAATATTGACAATGGTACTATGTAAATTAAACTACGAAAAATTCACATAAACTGAACGTAAGTGGAAAGCATATTGGGTATCATACTTATATTAAGTATGTAATAGGATTAGCAGGTTAACAAGATTACATTAACCTACCTGGCCCCATGGTCGCTGAAAGCAAGCGAGTATTTATTACTAAATTGCACGATACCTGTTTTTACAACATAAAATCCAGCATCTTCAGTAGCGGTTTGACCTTCTATCATTGTTATCTATACAATTGATATGAATAAAAATAAAACGCAATATGTTTGATGTTTAATAAATAAAATGAAGAGGTGTTGCTACTGTTGCTGGCGGCTGGAGATCTAATGAGATATTGGTATCGCTTCCATCACTCAATTAGCGAACTTGAAGTACAGATGTCAAGAAGTACAAAAGACAAAAAGATAACAAGAATGAACTTTATTACAACGTATGTGACAGTTGACGCTAAAACTTTAACTTTACTATAAAAATGTTTGCAAGGTTCACGGCTTCTGGTGACACACATAAGTTTCTTCTTGTTTGTGATCTTATTTCTATGGCTTTTGATTATTGTGGAATTATTTGGAAAGGATCAGAATGATTACTTCTAGGCTAAAGTTGCACTACAGGTTTTCATTTAGTTACATTATTTACTACATGTAAGATAAGGTATAATTGATAAGACTCACATTTAAAACTGTTCTACAATCAAAATACTGAGAAACGTAAACATATTACTCTTCAACGTGACAGGGAATCTGTACAACCTACGTGGGCTGGCATATGTGCAGTTGTTTATAATTAATTTGATCTCGCCACAGAGATAAGGGAAACCTTTCATGATGATGTGTTTCAGACCCCTCAAGTAGTTGATAGGTATATAGGTACATAGTATCATGAATCCATTGTGTCATTTCACCAAAGTATGAATGTTCCTTTATGTAAACTATAGTTTCACGAAAATATCTACAAGATCTCATTATTATCGAATTTATTTTAGCCTTATGACAATGTCACTGCAGATTTCTCTATTACTGGCCGTGACACGTTACGGACTTAACTTTGTTCTTGTCCACGTCTCTTTAAGTGGATTTCTTTAGAAACTATATCAAATTGGTTTATCTTAACTTTTTATATAAGTACATACATACGAGTATATGAATTTAGACGTTTAGATAAGTTTTATATACATACATATATCTATGTATAATAATAGTTTACTATGGTTTTGAGGTTGACGATATTTATGGTATTCTGAGATTTGAGAGAGTCTATTGACATATCGTTAATAATACTTCACACTGCAAAAACATACTGTGTATATCTAATATACATACTTCATACTGCTTTGTAATAATTAGCCGTAATGTAATTGATATTAACCTTGACTTGTCTTGAAGATTGGTGGGATTCTATTAATCCCTGTGGAGCCTGCTTTTTTCTGCCTGAATTACCTGAAAGTCGATTCCGTCTCCGCACGGTCCGTAGACTCCAAAATGGTTTGCATATAACAGTAATGAACGTTTCTATGCGCTTCAGTTATTTCTCTTGCGAAATATTTGCATGAAATACATGTAGGTATACCTACTTATTCGTATACATTTTACAGTGGACCAGGTGTTCTCCGAAGAGTCAGATGAGGGCGGAGGAGTTGATGAGACGGCACCGCCAAAGAAATCTTCAGGACCTTCAATAGAATTTCCTTTGCAGAGAAAGGATATTGATCTGCTAATAGAGGCATTCAGAAAAAAAAAGGTAAATTTCATTTGAAACAATACACGTTTAACATTATTTACCTCTCGGAAAAATATCGGATCTGTGCTCACCTTTGCCATTACAATGATATTGTTTATGGAAAAGCAATCAATCTTCTTATCTTACATTTATAATTCATTGTTGAAAGAAAAAACCAGTTCCATTACGATATTTCTATATTTGCAGAATGTTTTTACGCTAATGTATTACATTACTGTTGTCCCGTTTAATATATAATCAGAAAACTTTTATAGAAACATAATTGCGTTCTGCCTACTCGATAAGGAATCTAGTGAGACGCTGTGACATGGTAAAATAACAATAATTAAAGTTCTAGTATATTTTTACAGCATCGCTTACATCCGAAGCATGTGGCCCAAATCATTAAGGAGGCTACACAGATGTTGAAAAGGTTGCCAAATCTCAACGTGGCCACAACATCTATATCGAGTCAGATTACCATCTGTGGTGATTTGCACGGGAAACTGGATGACCTACTGGTGATATTTCACAAGGTTTGTATCAAGGCAAAGGAATCGAATAGTATTACTTTTGTTTTTAGCTTATGCGTATAAATAAAAGAAGAAGATATCCGAAATCCGTCAATTAGTAGTGGTAAGAGTCCCGTATTGTTTTGTTTCGAAGTTCTCAAAGCCGTCTTCAGAGTTTTATTAGGCAGAATGTTATTGTTTGTAATTCGACTTATCAATCATTCATTTAATATAGGAAATATATGTCATTATAAGTCGCCGTTATATACCACAAAATATATTACGTTGAATGATATTAGTTTAATCAAACCATAAACAAATTTTGCTCTTCAGTTTGTTTCTCGTAGTATATTATACCCAGTTTCGAAAAAAACGTGAGCCTATGTAGGCAAACATGAATTTTCTATTAAATTAAATCTTTTATCTTTTATCTTAAGTTCCGAACGCACCTTCGTTTCTTTCGACATATTGGAAATCCCTCAATTGCCATTTACCCTTCTCTCTGGGTCCACAAAACGATTTGTCGAATTTTTCTTCGCCTTTCCTTTATAAGGGCCTTAACATTTTACTCACAGCTTCTCACAATTGTGATTTCAAATGTTTTCTTTATTCAAAGGAAATCTTGAATGCACAACATCTAAAAGTAACTTTCTGTTTAGTCGACGTTGGAATTTCCTTTTGTGTACTATGTCCCTTTGTCATTTGACTTCTATGGGCTTTAGAGTTAGACAATGTAACTGTGTATGCGTGCTTCGAGAACCGCGACTGAATAGTCACAATTTTAGGAAGTAACAATATTGTCATTTTGGAAAGTAAGTATTGAAACAAGATTTGGAGTTAAAATAATTGCCATTTTTACCTCTACGATAGCAAAAGTACATTTTTCAACAAGACATGACATCTCTACTTTTTAAACAAAATAGAAGCATATTATTTCTTACATAAACGATTGTATATACCGTTGAAAATAAAGGTCTTTTATCGCTTAATTTCACTACTACACCGTTAGTGGATCAGTTGAGGGTACTTAAGGTTATAAATTTATACAAATTGATACACCAATTATTAAATTAATAACAGAATTTGTACACTCAAACCAAACCAATAACAAAATTTATACAAATTGCATTACCAAAGACCCTTGATTGATAAACAAACTTTTCTTTTCTTTTTTAAATCTCATCTTGTCTTACAGTATAAGACATGATATGCAGATGAGAGAAAACTTACTTTAACCGCTATTTTTACCTATGCGTGTTACGTACAACTTTAAGAAAAAAAAATTGCTTAAATAATATTCAATATAGTTTTATCAGGTTTTACAATGAATGGATAGAGTCCTGTATGGTTAATACTTTAAAATACGATGACGAATAAATCATTTTTTTAAAGAAAGTAAAATGCATATAGACGAGAATAAATCTGTATATAAAATTATTATCGTAAGGACGTTCTGACACGATGGTTAATTTGTAGAAGATCGTGGCAAAATTTGCAGCTTTAGATAGAATTTTTGAGCCTGTATGTATAACGGTTTGAAATTTTGAAGACTTGCAAAGTGTGCTAGTTATAGACGACGATTGGTGGAACAGTAAATTCAAATTCAATTTCTTTTATTCATTATAAGGTATATATGTACATACACTCAATGAAAGTCATGTTTTAGCCATTGTACTTTACGTGGAGATGTTCTGCTAGCCTCTGTTTCCATACTCCTATAACGTAGGATTCTATGTGTAAGGCAAGTGTGAATAAGCTCTTCAAAGGCATGCGTGTTCCATCTTAGAATGCATAAGCTCTTTCCATCAGCTGGATTGGGACCAAACGCTAGCCTATCCTGCTATAAAAAAAGCCATTCGGGATTCGTTCAATTAACGAATTTGTACGGTATGAGTTATTTCTCGAGGATTTATCAGGGCTTGACGTCAAGCTGATAAGGTTCGTGGCCGGTAAACAATTAGGGAGCGGCACACACGCGTCATCCAATTTGTGCCGACTTGGTCGACCACTGTTTGATTGATAGACCGCCTGTTACGCCGGACGACCTCGTTAAACGGTTTGCTGGCCCTACCACGTTTCCCTTCAATTAGTAACCGCACTGCAAACAGTTGTATTAATAAATAATACTAGTTAAAGATAATCAGCACGGTGCTCGTGTTGAAAAGCATTCAACTTTCCATTTATAGTTCGTTCACATGAAACCAGTAGGTATACCAAGTAAGAATAGATTTCTCAATTTGATAATTCTTTTAAAAGGAAACGGTTGTGATAGATTTAAGGCTATTTAAATTTTAGCTGTCAGTACGAAGCAGTTAATAATTCTCAAATTTATTTGTGAAACGGTGTCTTGAGCCGTTCTCGTTAATATCGCGTCTTATACTGCAACGGAAACTCGAACATGAAAGGAGCCGTCAATCAGCGGAGCATTTGTCTCTGACTGGGACGGATATGTCACGGCTCGGGTGGATAAAGGATAAGGACGTCGATTTTTACGATTTGTGCGCAGGAACGAAGTGAATGTAGATTTTTGTAACGTGATATTGGTGTGGCTTGTTACATTTTGTAAATTACATCGTACATTTAATGTTACAAGAAATGAAAGTACACTTATTTAGCCGTGTCGATGCTTTTGGAGAATAGTTTGATTTACCAATTGTATAAACATATATTCATATATGTGAGTACTGCATAGTGTGTTGCTAATATTTTTAAGATTAAGAGAAGAGCTGAAGATCACGCTCAGTGGCGTGCTATTGGAGATGCCTATGTCCAGGAGTGGACGGGAGTAGACTGATGATGATGAATGGTTTTAATGTTAAATCCGTATAGATTAAAATACACTTTGGTAGTTTTTTCGATTTACTCAACCAAATAACGAACATACAACCGATATAAATGTTACTTTTAAATACCTAGAAAGTTTTCGTTGCTAATTGCTATAAATTATTCCTAATACCTACATTTAAATAAAAAGTTATTAATGTGTCATTCGTGTTCAAAGCTATTATTATGGTAGCAGTACCTACATTGTTGCATTTCTCTTCTACGGTAATAAATATTTTGCGATAATCTATTGAACAAAGTCACTTTATTGTTTTCCAGAAATATTACAAAAAATGGTTTTATTATTTATGATTTCATCTGCTTAAAAAAATATAATTGTTAGTCAACATAATTGCTGGTGAAGTTTTTTTTTATGAAATACGTTTTCCAGGGGTACGATTTAAACCTTGCTGTAACGAACTTGCTGCGTATAAAAAAAATTTTTTTGATAGATACCAAGGATATTCTACTATCGACATTAATAGAATATTTAATTGCTTGAAAGCGGTTTCACAATTATTGAATTATTCAATTCAATTATTCATGCACATGTACAGGAATGCCTCGCTTTTTTCTATATTACAAAATGATTACGAAGATATAAATCTAGGTATGGAAATGTTCTATTTGTACAATACTGTATATGATTCCATCTGTAATATTCAGGCCTCGACGATATTGATGTCCATGGTACCGCTCAATATATTGTGTTCTCTTTAAACGTGATATATGCGAGAAGATGAGACTTGTTTGACTAATTCTATTATGTATTAGCTATTGTAATTAAACTGATTCTCTAAAAGGGCAAGACTTGAGTCTCTTTTGTATTGTAGTTAGTATTGTGCCAATATCATGCATCCAATTGAAACTGAACTATTTTCTGAAATCCAAAACAATTTATATGATGGACAGGCATAAAGGTTGTATAACACGAATTAATTCTCACTCAATCCGTAGCGTGACGGGCTTCAATATCACCGCATTTGTAAGGATTCAAGATGAACTTTGATTTGTAGGACGCGCTGCATTTAATAGATTTGTCACAGCCATTGAAAAAAAACAGATACAAAATATGACAACAGTTAAACTCTCGTTTAATAAGATTAAGATTTTGATTAAGAAAAAGATTTTGAATGTTAAAACACTGTCATTTCTATTTTTGAGAGGTCATAATTTTAAAATATCGCCACTAAATTCCGTGCTAGACATCTGATTACATGTATCACGGTTTGCGGTTCTGATTGTGAGGGTATAAAACGGACATTGAGTTTAGATTGAAAATTTTAATTAAATTTAAGAATTGTTTAGAAACGAGTTGAATATGCAACCAATTTTATTACGATCTTCGTCCAATTTCCGTATGATCTAACGGACTTTGCTTATTTACAATTCAAATATTAATCTTGGATACTGTTTGAAAGATGATTATCCGTGTACAGAACGGGCTACCGTCGCCAGAGAATCCATACATATTCAATGGAGACTTCGTGGATCGCGGGAAGAAAAGTTTAGAAGTGCTCCTTTTGTTATTGGCTTGCATGCTGGCCTTTCCCGGGGGAGTTTATCTTAACCGCGGGAACCACGAAGATCTCATTATGAATGCCAGGTATCTTGCTTTAATCTTTTAAACTTTTATAATCTTCTACAGATGTAAATTTTGTTCGGTTTTTCTGAAACTGTTTTGTGGTCTTTCGACCAAGAAAAGTATCTTTATGGAGTAGAAATGGAAGAATTCAATTTTTTATTTGAAAAATAGTAACAAATTGTGAAATTATACTTTTTAAAATATAAATTAAGCTAAAGCTTATTGGCGATAATTCGTCGATATATGTATATAATAAGGAGATATGAAGATGTGTCCTTTGTGGGAATGTGGGTGGTACATTCTGCATGAAAGTTTACACTATCATAGACCGCATTAGCGGATGTTAAAATATTTTTTTATTTAATATATTAATAACTTGTATTAGAGCATAGAAACGTTAACTGCAATCAACTATATAGTATGTTTGCGATTGATATAAGATACTTCATTAGTTTAAATAAAAAATATAAAGTTACTTCTACAGAGATGTACGATTCTGTATAATTCACAATTCAATGATTGATTGATGATATATCATTCACAATTCAACGATTTTCACATCACGTTTCGCAGAGCTCATCATTATAACATTATTTCAATTTTCAGATACGGTTTCATAAGAGAAGTACACCAGAAGTATCGGGTAAGTTGTCACGTAAATAATTATTAATGAATGTGAGTAAATAATGAAAAACGATTAATGAGTATGGATGATTCGTTGGACCACAGATGTAGGTATTACACTATTAATGAAGATATTACTCACGATTATGTAGGTATTACACAACAATTAATAAACATGAAATAAGATTAAAAGGCGTGATAACAGATCTAAATGTTTTTAGTAAACTAATAAATGGACGAAGGATGCGAGGTTCGGGTTAAAAAACAGCTTCCCGTGGTTGTAGTAACTTATTGGCCCTAGCTATATAGAGTAGAAATATTTTTGCTTCTGTGTGGTGCTGAACAGACAGCGTTAAAACGTATTTTATTGGAATAACATCGCTTGGGTAAACGACTTCAGTTAAGATTTATTTAGGGTTGTATACACATTTATAAAGTCCTTAATTTGTATCCTCCTCTCGTTTCTATAACTTTAAAGCAGGCTGATCCAATGTTTAGCGAATCTGATTGCTGAGCCCGGAGTTGTGTGTTCCCACACAAAATAAAATTTTGTGTGATCGAGACAAGTATTTGTTCTGTGTCTACGTGTTAAAAAGTATATATATAAGCATATACTTATGTCGTTTATTAATTTCCTGGTTACCATAGCACAAGATCTCTTGAGGCTTACTTTGGATTCAGATGGCTGTGTGTAGTTCTAAGATACTTCTATTACTTATTATATTACATTGTCACGTTTACTGTGCAGCACAACGCCGAGCGGCTGCTGAAGTTGATCGAGAACATGTACCGCTGGCTGCCGCTGGGCACCGTCATCAACAACCGCGTGTTCGTTGTGCACGGCGGCATTTCGGACAACACCGACCTGGACATGGTCCGGAGCCTAGAAAGAGACAAGGTATTTATTTCAATTATTAGTAGAACTTCTAATAAGTGGCAGTATTTTAAATAAGTGGCAGTGAGCTAGGCACATCTGTCGCAGAACCTGAGAGAGAGAATATTTTAGAGCGGAGATCACAACTCGGCAACCGCAGCGCAGGACGCCTTCCAGCTGGGTGGAGTGACGATATACGCAATGTCGTTGGCAGTTGTTGAAAACGAAGAGCTGAAGATCGAATTTAAAGGCGTGTATTTGGCGAGCGGAGTAGTAAACCGGAATAAGCTGATGATGATGACAACAAATTAAGTCTTCGACGTATTTTAAATCAATACGGATTTCCAAAAGAAGATAAAATTTGTTCTTCTAGAAATTTTAATTAATTGTTTGTTTATAGCTTTCGTGTAAAAGTATCATCATACTCAGCTTAGGTTTCTGAAATGTCGCCAGTTGTTTATTTTTCGAACTCAAACGCATTCGGCTCTTCATACGAAATGTTCTGTTCTATTTTAATTTTAATATGAATTGGGTCAGCGTTGAGTTGTGATCTCGCTTGCGGAAAGCGTCGCTTTTATAATTATCATATAAAAAAACATTTTAACTACGTTTTCAAACATTTTCTATTTTCGTTGGAACTAACTTGAATATCGTTGCAATCAATGGTTGTTTCTATGTGGCTTACATTTATGGACGTACTTGCTTATGAGAACGAAAATGCAATGCATAATTTAAATGTGACCGGAGCATTTATGATGGCGAATTATCAAGGCACATTGACGAGACCGTTCCGATTGTTATCTAGCAATGTGGAACTTAAAGTAGCAATCGATAAAATCCTCGTCGGACGCCTTAAAAGCGGTTTCAATAGATTGGACAAACCGGTTGACCACTCATTTTTATTCCTGCCTATCAATAATAGCGTGGTAGAGCACATTCTAGGCCAACTTTAGTTGCTAGAAAGACCTTTCATACCATAAAGCGTGGAACATAAAGAGTTGCAGCGAGCTAACCAAGGAAGATAATTTGAACTGATTTCCATATAGTTATTGTATTTATATGATTAATTATACTAAATTAGCAAACATTTAAATATTTGTTACGAAATATTTCGTAGGTTTAATTTACATTTTAGATACATATCAATTACGTTTAAACGATGTGTAAAATTGGTTTAATGTCCTCTATATTAATTCAACGCTTGAATTATGTAATTTACGGCTATGAATTGTGATTGTACTCGAGAATACGTGACATTCTCGCGCGAGAAATAATAGGGCGGTTTGCCACTGCTTCCGCTGTTTGTAATAGCGGTGTATAAAGTCGTTTACACACAGAACTCGGGACATCGCGACATTGTTCACGGACCGGTGTTATGGTAATCTGTTGTGTTGCGGCGAATTAATAAAGCCACAGTACAGTATAATCGCCCTTATCAATAGTACCGTGATACAGTAGGTATCTACATAAAAAATCCACGTAATATGGGCGTAATAAAAAACGACCCGAACTGAGCGTCAAAGGAATAGCAACTAAGTTAACTTTTTTTGCCACTGTCTATAAGTGCTTATGAATAGTAAACGAATCGAAATTATTCCCAAAGAAGTGTTTGAGTGGTGTCTCGGAGCTGGGACGCGCTGTGACACACCTAGATCACGTCTTGAGCAAATTTTTCCAGCCGAAATAAATGATGGTGCGTTGTCGCGACGTTCAGACATAAATATGTATATAGAATATGAATACGTGACAAAAAGTTCCCAAGTTTCGTATCGTAAAAGTTCAATTTAAAAATATATTAAATTTTCATTTCGTAACTTTTGTGAGTAGATTATGCGGGTCAAAATATCATTTGTACTCAAGTGGTTTATATAAATCTGAGAATCTAAAATGAGATTTGCTTCATCATGATCATCATTATCAGCCAGTCATCGTCCACTGCTGAAGAGTCCTATAACAAGCCACTGAGATTGATTTTCAGCTCAGATCACGAGTTTAACTTCTAAGAATAATATTATAATTATCATATGTATGTCCTTAGGTGTATGTAATAATTATAACATAATATATGAGTTGAGATCTAATCGCACTGTGTAATTACAGTACGCATCAATTCTACGGCCTCCGATAAACGAGAACGCGGCTCAGGGCGCCGAAGGAGTAGATAAAGTGGAATGGAAGCAGGTTAGTCAAACGTTATCAATCTTTCACCAGTCGCTTTACGATATTGATCCGTTTCACTGTCGTCTCTGATACCTACTTGTCATTATAACAGCGAGTGAGCGGTGATACTAGCAAACTCAAAATCATATATGTAAGTAAAAGTTAAATTGAACTTACCCGATGTTTGTTTAAAGTTTGATTATCTTTAATATTCTACCTGTTTTACAAAATATGTTCAACTGGATATGTTCCTATTAATTTTCTCAGGACTAGGAACCCCCGGGGTAATTGACGTATTTGTCATGTGGTCTTACAGTCCTATTTCCTACTTGTCGTGAAGTCTTATATGTGGTCTGAATGTCAGTTTGCTACTGTTGCGATGTTGAATAACGTTGATAGAATTGAATTTACTTGGAATTCACTTCACGCTCAATCCCTGATATTGACAAAAAAAAAATGATATATAATATGTAAAATCGCTCACGTCGCGTTGACGTATTATCTGTCAAAAGGACTTATGGCAGCAATATTGATAAACCTATAGCGGGAATATTAATAACCCTATAGGGTGCTATAAATAACCCTATACCAGGGTTATAATAATTAGAGGTCGTAGTGGAGCTAATTTTTGGGCCGGTTGAGTTATTTTCGTACGCCCACCTAAACGACCACATGCACTTAGGACGCCCGCATATACCTGAAACGAGCCGCTAATGACTTTGTCAGTGATCATATAGGTACTGTACACATGTTCTTCATATCTTGTAGCTAGCTACCTACATACATATATGCGTTACTTCTTAATGTTCTATATTTTTAATTAAAGTACTTTCTAGAAATTCGTTATTTATTGATACCGGTAATTGAAAAGTAAATACTTATATTATAATAATATTTGTTATTTACTATATAATATTCACCTCCATATTTTTATTGTATTCCACATTCCGACCGAGTGACACGCTCTGTTGATTTTATCTCTGCAAATCAAACCTGACAGGTAATCTTCCCTTATCGCAGAAATAATAATAGAGAATATATTTTCTTCACGGTCTCACTACTATAAGGACGATGTAATCTCAATGGAAGTAATAATGACGTCATCAACGAACTACGAAATAAAGAGTCGTTTATAAGAGCCGTTCGTGTGATGCACACGTTATGGGCAATAAATATAATATGTATAATACGCTTATGAAATACATATTTATTAATACATTATATTTATTAATATATCATATTTATTAATATATAACATTTCTAAATATACTATATTTTTTGATTGCCTCATTGGTAGAGTGGTTGCAAGCGCTTCAATTAATCGAAAGGTCCTTAGTTCGATTTCCAGACTGGTTGTTATTGAATTTTTCTAACTTAGATTTTCTAGCAGAAATTTTTAGTAGTGACTCGGAGTCTGGTATTGTTTCCGGTGTATGGCAATCGACTCATTGCTTATTTCGTGGTGAGATGTAAAAGTAACTGGGGTAACGCATTCCTTTGCTTATCCCCTGGATGATTACAAGCGTGATTTTAAATCTTTTATAATATATACTTGTAAAATTTGAAGTTGTATTATAAATATAATTATTCCCCTTGAACCAGTATTTGATCTTTTTGGTCATGATAGGTGAGGCTTGGTCTTCTATGGTACTTATTTTTTTTCAATATTTGCGTTTTTTACTTGTTTTGTCATTCGTGCATTTAATACTTTTTCTACATGTAGGTACATGCTATTCCGCACAATGTTATACTTTATTATACGCAATAACATGTACAGCGGATAGAAGAACGGCACGAACCTTTATTTATAAGAATCTACAGTTGCTAATTTGGTTACACATTATCCTATTCTATTTTCCACGTTTATTAAGTGTACTTATATACATTTTTGAGATCAATGATATTAGTCATTTAAAATGTAATTTTTATTGTTGGCTCAGAACTCGTCGGTTGAGCTCAAGTGCTGGGGTTTCAATTGAAAATTATTACGAGGGCAGTTTAATAGGACTTTGCATAAAGCAGGTACGAGGGGATCAGTTTGCGCAGTAAGCTTAATTTATATTTGAGATGTTTTAAAGGGGTTGTTGCCGTTCAACGAACTAATTTATTACCACTTGTATTGTAGGAATTCACGGAATTATTAAAACCGAAAGCTCATAAATCTCCCTAGTTAATGAAAAACACTTACTTTTATCTGTACTTGCGTGTTAATAATTTTAAATGCAGTTATTAATTTATTTATACACGTAATTCCGTTAAAAACAGGAACTTGTAGTAGGAAATTTGTCTCGTTTGATCATGTACCAAATTCTTGGCATTAGACTGCTGAACGATCGTATCAGCTTCTTAAACTTTCCGTTGCTCAATATTTACGAGTCAGCCGAGGTGTAGGCATTAAGTGATTTTAATGAGTGGCCTGTTGATTCAGTGGTTAGTGATCAGACCGTCGAGCCGGGGGATGTGGGCTGAGTTTCTATCCAGGATAAATATTTGCGCGAGGAGCACGAATATTTGTTTAGTGTCTGGGCGTAAACTGACTACGTAATCATGTATTTAGTAACTATTTGTGTTTATCAGCTGTTCGGGTATCATAACACAGTTTCTGTCTAGTTTGGGACTAGATTGTTATATATGGATTATCTGTAGAAACTGGTTGTTATTCTTCCACCATTTGGTAGTAACGCATTGGGTCCATTTCTAGCTGCGGTTCATATAATAATTGATTATTGCATAGTTTACATTGTTATTATAAAACGATCACGCCAGGTTCTTTACGGGGAATGCAAAGAGCACGAATGCCAAGTATGTATCTTTAGCCATACAGACCTAACATACTTCACTTGCATCCATCACTCTTCAAAGTCGTGCGTCTCTTTCGGAAATTTTGGACTCCTTCGTCAGTAATAACTCGGCGTATTTGGTCAAGATAGTTTGTATTTATTTCTATGAGTGACAAACTGTGTAGTGTTTGAGAATTAAAGTGCGTGCCTCGTTATCCGTTCCACGTGATGTCGCAAAAGACTTATGGAATAGGCGATAATACTCAATGCGGTATAATTTAATTTATCGTCCGCCATTGCAAGGGTTTCTGTGCCATATAACAGTACGACTAATTTATTCTTTGTAACTAAGTATACATTACCATGTATCTATCAATAAAATCTTGTTATATGTTTCATATAAAAGCCCCGGACATTTATTATTGGAAACGTTCGGTTACTTTTAAATGGAAATTTTTCGTTTTTAAACCGGGCTTCGATCTGCTATATATCCCAGTATCGTTGGAAAATAATTTGCAATTTGTCATATTTATGCATGTGTTTAGTTGGAGTTTTATAGGTAGTATAAAGTTGTTTTAAATAACGTTAAAAATTTTTCGTAGACATCTTGTTTATTTTTATACTAATTTAATTCATTAACAAAAACGTAACATAATGCGTCAATTACGCCTGTAATTCCCGAAGGGGTAGGCAGAGGAGTGTGGTACACTCCCATATATTCACAACGAATTTCATTAATATTTTGAGATAAATCGCGTGAGTAAGATATTAGAAGGATTTATTTAATTTCTATTGGTTTAACCCAATTGAAGTCGTTCCTTGAGCTAATACAATCTCTCTTCGGCTCGGTCGACTGTCGCACCGAGTGTTACGGCGTATTCCGTGACGCTTTTATAAACTATTCCTTTCCGAAAGAAAACGCTTCTTCAAAGATGTCAACTGCCGCAAACAGTGAGCGGTTCAAGTTTTAAACAGAATTATGTGTTTATTCCCCAAGTACATCTCTGCCATCACTGTTTTTTTATTACATTTGTTCTTTAGCATTAATTTTTGCTTTTCAAAACAATTCGAGTATTTAAATAAACATCGCCATAGAGTAAATGATGTCATGGTATATTTGAAAATCAAAATACAGTATTTTTGTGTTTTTGTCTTTCATCCTCGAGGGAATGTGATCCGGGGTTCGGGTTTTTTGAATTAATATCACTTCGTGGTATTTCCTCTTAATATATTTCAGTAGCTGGGTGATCGGATCAAGGTTTGCTGTTGGCTTCCGTCTGCTTTTAATTATATTCATTTCTATCCAACGCAGGTGATTTTTTTATATGTAGCATACCTACTATATAAAATTTCAACATTATAGCTAGAGACGCTTAGTATAAACCGCATACAATTGACTGCATGAACCTAATTAGATAGTATTTCAAACACGCAAACAGTGTCCTGTAGCTTCCCTTTGTTTTCCAGTAGTACTAAATATCACAGCATGAGGAATTCCTTAAAGGCATAAAATTGAAATTTTCTAAAATCAAAAGTCCTTGACTGAACTTGAAAATTAGGATTTCTTTACTGAAAATTCTACCAGCCCTAATTTATCTAATTTGTTAGACCTCTTACTGAAACACCAATTACACATGTACCCGTACATATTATTACGGAGCAGTCTGGACATGGACGTACACAGACACGTTCTGAATTTGAAATACCTAGCTAATTTTGACAAAAGTTCATCTTATTACGTTGTTCAAGTAAGCATTAGAGCGTCCGAACAACTCGTACTGGAACAGTGTCGGTGTAAGCATCTACCCACACAGTAACAAACTCGTAACCGTGTCATGTGAGTGTAAGTGGACTTTGAAAATTTCCCGTATTACGACACACGTTAAGGTTAAGACCCTTTCGTGTACATTTTTATAGCGATTCTGTTTATACCTGCTAAGGTTAAATTACAGTGAAGGAAGGAAGATATGTCATGCTTAGGATATTGTTTTGTAAAAACAATAAAAATGTATTATACATACCTAACACGAAACTCAATGCCGATTTAAGTGTGCATATAAAAATGCCTATCGTTAATCTTACTAACAGCTCAAATTATAACAAACAGTATAGTGATTTTCAATGGTATTTACGTACTTAAATCGAAATCAAATTGTCCTCAATTTCGTCAGGTATTCTACTAGACCAATCTCGAAGCTCGCATGTGAATTTACTTGTATTTTAATAAACTGCTTCTGCTCACTAACTAAGCAATAAATCTCTCCCTGTTTAACGGTGGCTGCTTAGAAATGTTGCGAAGTTTGAGCCACTTTTCACACACAAGCCCTGATATATCTATGTAACTTTAGAATAGTAATTAGATCAAATTTTTGTACATTATATGAATACCTCAGCGGTCTAGACTCGCAATTTTTACCGCAAAGTAACACGTCCTAGGTTCGATCGTTGCTTTGGGCAAAGTATTACAGGATTGAAATTGATGAAATTTCAAGTAATACTTAGTGCGGAGTTTCGATTTGTGCCCGGTTTAACCCGGTTTAACCCGGTTTAACCGGTTTGTGCAGTTTAACATAAAAATACCTACGTACCTACTGAGATTGTACGTCTGGCGCACCCCGGGCAACGATCAGCGAATCCCAACGCTGATCGGCAAATCCTT
>DWME01003522.1:0-18105 GCA_018244795.1 Parelbella ahira ahira
AAGACAATTTTCTGTCTCGTTCGTTGCCACCGAGACTGGAGCAACTAGAGGCGATTATTTTATCTGTCTAAAAAATGGTTGGAAGTGTAAAACCGCAGTTTTGTAACATTCTTACATGTTAATTTCAATTTCTCTATTATAAACATTGAACTTATTGGTAAAGCATTCAACACTTAGTATGTTTTGTTTCACCCACACTATAACCTAATCAGTAATGCAAGTATTTTCTATTCCAGGTGGGGTTGGGTTTGCTGACATTGTTATACTATGTGCCGACCCCGCTGGCAGCCAGCCACCAGTCCGGCTCGCTCATGCTGCTCTCATTGGCTATATGGCTCACACACGAGATTAAGTTGATTAAGTATATTCCTAAGTGAATACTATGAGTCATGGGGGGAAATGTGTTTCTTGAAATTTTTTTGTCTTGTACCAAGTCTTTAAAATCGCTATTCCCTAAGATTCTTATGAGTTTAATATTGAAAGTAAGACATATAAATCAATTATGGGATTAGTAATTAGTCTTATAAGACTAATAATTTGGATAAATCTTCATCACTGACAAACAGTATCTTATATGATTTAAGAAGCGTCTTGGATTTTTAAAGACAACGAATGTTTGTCAAATGTCTAATATAGACATTAATATAAGTAGTTACTATTTATGCAAAACTATAACCAAAAAATTATGAAAGTAATATAATATGTCACTTTTTTAATAACTTGTTGCTTACTATGCTACTATATGTTGAATTAACAGTAAGCAACATACACTGTATGTTCCGTTCTATGCGCTATAGGAAACTAGTATTAAAACACCAATGGCTAAGTATCAAAAGGGTAGTTACAGAGTATTACTATATTTTATGTAATCGACTTTATTTTAAGTAAAACAAGAGGAATTCAATAAAACAACATGTAATGTTATTCACAAAGTGATTTTATTTGAAAATTTAAAACGCTAATATTGCTTACACACTCATACTAATATTTATGTACAAAAATGCAGAGCTCGGCCGCCACTGGCCTTGAACTACTATACCGAACTAACGTATAGCGATGTACGGTACATTTCTTCATGCTGGGCGCAAAAAGAAACGCTTTCAAATCGGTGACCATTTACATCTGACTTTATAATTTTCACTGGAATTATACGACAGTAACTTAAAATATGGTACCTACCGTTAAAATATGAAAATCCATAAGATGGCATAAAAGTTATTCGAAGATGATAGTGATTGTTCGGAAGTTTTATTCTGTGTGATAGTTCTTCAAACTTAGTTCGGTTTTAATATAATAACATTTGTTTCCTGATAGATGACATTACTGACGCATATTATTAAATAATCATTACAGTAATAATTAATACATAATACAATATAAATATAAATTGTAAGTTCTTTAGGGTGCTCTGTTGTTGGTATATAATATAATAATTATACCTACGTAAGATAAAAAATAAACATTTACCGCAATAACGTCATCTATACTGTTCCGAGCTATACCTAAACATCATAGACAACATTTATTTCTGTATCCAAAATACACATTGGTTGGTCGCGAAGTGCGCTTTCATTTTATTAAATTTCCGCCTATTTAATTGCCTATAACATTGGAGGTTTGATCCGAATAATCATGTGCGTTTTAGTTACTTCGGCTAAATTCAAGGAAATTGTTATTTGTTATTAGAAATAAAAATTATAAAAGAGCAATGAAGAAACTTCTAGCCTAGTACAGAAACGAAACGTGTGTTTAATCGATAAGCATTACGATGTCGCTGTCAATCTGTAAGAAGGTATCAATTCTTATTATATTAAATTTTGACGCCATTTATTTGTAAACGTTAACTTTTGCAAACAATTTTATTGTATAAAAATTCATAAATAAATACACAATATTCAATGAGAACAAGTACTTATGTACTTATTATACTTTAAAACAGATGCAGGCAAGTGTTTTATCCCATCACGTGGTGTCAAATGTAATAAACGGAAAGTTCTGTTTTCGCGTGCAAAATGTTGAGAACAATTATGCATTTAACAAAAACGACTAACAGATCCATACAAATAGTGTCATGAAGGTTGCGGCTTTATTTTGATCTACATTTCACTAGCACAGCGTGACTGTCACTAGTTAAAAAAAAAATTATATACTGTATCGGAGTAAATAATTGTATATAGTTCCTAGGGTTGAATAGTCTTTCATGTAATGCATATAGCTGGTCTTGAAACCATTATATACCTTTATATTTCAATTTTAGATTGGTATCAACTCGGCCCTTTTCAGCTACAATACCTACACAGTCGAGTGCGTTGTGGCGAGTAAAGCTCAAAAAGTACCACAATACGGTTACGTAAATGAGTGCCATATTTCACCTATCTTGTATTTGTATGTCAGCCTTGAATGATACAACAAAAGGTAAAACCTATCTAAAATGTGTTTTAAAGCAACAATTTACGTGTTGTAACATTTTTCACCTGTTTTGCCTGGATATAAGAATACACGTAAAACGTTCGAAGATGTGGCACTCAACAATAAAAAACCTCATTAATAAATGTCAGTCTGTACAAAATGCTTGGTAACATCCGAAAATGAAACCGGACCGTATGGCAGTTGTAATTTATATTTTTTATTTAACACAGCACATATTAAGGCCTGGTTATATGATAGGTCGGTGTTGAAGATGTGTTAATGACTATACCTATAGCGTTTCAAATAAGCACAAGATTACGTCTTCGCCAGAAATATTGTAGATATATAGTAGTAGTAGAAATAGTAGTAGATAGATAACGGATTATTTACATCGTTTTTTTTATGTAGCAAAAACTCATTGCAAAATATATTAAAAAATTATGACGGCATAGGAAAAAAGCATCATATGAACGGATAATACCTCGTTTTTTTCTCACAAAAGTAACGTGCAATACATATACATACATTGCTTGTAGAAAATTGAACTATAAGTTTGATGAAGAATCCAACAGGTGTGACGTTTATAAACAACAATGTGAAATAAGCAAAGAATTTTCCTATTTATTTTATAGTTTATATAATATATCTTCTGCACTATCAGACCAATGCTCGCACAGGAGATATGACAAAAAAGTACCAATTAAACATTGCATACCTATAAATATAAATCGCTGCTATTCAGACAATCTACAACAGATATGTGAACATTGCTTCGTTTTCAATATTGAGATTTAATACAACAATACTTAACTATATTTTTAACCTCATACCATTATACAAATTGCAATTTAAAAATTTGTCAAAAAAAAGAATTGAAAATAATCGAAACTTATCATAGAACATTTTTTATTCGTACGTCACATTAGTATATTAGTTCATTATCTTATCGAAACTAATTTACGACCATACGGCTTATTTCACTGTTACAACAATATAACATAAGCTATTGAAAATATCCTCTCACATTGGTCGGATTGTTATATTGTCTGTCTGTCAACTGGAAAACATGGATACTTGAAAGCTAATCTCTGCGTTATTAATGTAAAAAGTAGAAATACCAAAACCTTTTCTGTGACATTTATTATCTATGGTAACCTAAAACGTCAGAGACTAATTTTATTGTGGAGCCAATATTATTCAGTATTAATATTGAAATTGGAGTAACGTCAATTTATAACAAGTAATATTATATAAAAAATAAATAATGTTAAATTACCTTTAAACTATCAACCATTGATGTCATATCAAATGTCATTTTCTATAGTTGAAAATGTGACACATTTTTGTAATGAACGGTAATAAATTCACCAATAGCTGTTTGTAACATTCAGGGATGCTGGAGCCTCTTCGGAATAATACAACAAATTTCTTATGTAAATCATTAATATAGTACATTACACGTACGCGAAGATTTATCTATACATGTTGGTATCCCCACAGTAATGATATTGGGTCCTTATAAGTAGAGCAAATGATAGGTCTAAAACTGACATAAAAATATAAACTATTGTCTATGCTCCATCAGTATTGGCGGGCTATGATGACCAAGGAAATTAATTTCTGTGAACAAGTTCATCATAAAGGTGGGATAAGTGTTCGATTTTCACTTTCGTTTTGTAAGAGAACATTAATTACATTAATCAACTGAGGCTATCTTTTCACTTTATGTTCATAGAAATAAATGGAATCTTATAATCACCGAGTAAAATACAAAAAGTTTCTACTTTCAAAATTGAATGTTGTATGTAAACACCGATAAAGTATGCACATATAGCATTTTCAGAGGAGTCTATTCCGACAACCAAAGAATATTAGAATTATTTTGACTATAATAAATACAGAAATAATCTAAACGGACATTGAAAATAAACGTGTGAAAATATTTTTAGCTGCACATATCTACAGCAACACATGACAATGTGACGTTTTCATTAAATTAGACGACATTTTAAACCTACGTAGAAAAGCAGCACAATAATAAAATAAAAACAACTAACGCAAGTCGGGTAGGTATATTTGGCGGGCATAAACAAAATTGACAAATCTTTAACGTGTCTACTTTCACGCTACTTTAGAATGAGTAAGATGGAGCTATACATTCTTTCGCGATAAACAAAACGCCAAATGGACGTCACAAAATAATGGCATGATTTCTCAAGAAAAGTTTTCTGTACGCACCGCCAAATAAATATGGCCTAGCTTCATTCATAAAAACTTTAATACAAATAAAGTACATCACTACGAAAATCAGAAGGAAACTTTCGATTGTAAACAAAAGTCAGACTCATTCGTTACTTGCAAGCGGAGACATGAGTATATCGGTTTACTATCCTAGCACAGAGGTAGACGGGTGACAGTGGAAAAACCATTGAGAACCTCCCTCACACCAAGGCGAAAAGAATGAAGAAGTGAAAGTGTTAGCATTGCCCACATTAATAAGTTGTTTAATAACTTTCATAATGATGATGATCAGTATTGATAACATTCCTACAGAAAAGTAAACAACATAATATGTGGTGGTATACTGAGGTGTGAGGGAGCAGTATAAGTTAAAATAAGTAACAAAATACCCCACATGGCTATTTAAATTTCTGGATATCCCTATTTAAATAATTTTATTATCCATACACAAAGTAAAAAATATTAGCTATTATAATGAGAAACTGAGCTAAATTTATCACTACAAAATTAGATATACCCAAATATCTAACACATACAATATAATTATTTTGTTGTTTACACAATTACAAACAAAATTAAATACATACATCTAAATGACACATTTATATAGGTATATATGTATATATTTTAAATTTAATACATAGTTATTTGTTTAAATAAAAATTTACATTAAAATTTAATAAATCACTGAACAATTAGAAAGGATATTTTAAGATGATATGAAATTACTGCTAATCATGAGTAACCCTACAACCTGACATTAAATTGATAAATAGAGAACTGCACACAACGACATACACATGTATAAGTCAATTGTATGGAAAAATATATCAAATTCATAAAAAAATAATTGCTTACTCTGTACTCAGTCAAATTTTTTCACAAAATTCAATTCCCAAAAATGATAATATGAAGCGTAGTGAAAATTAACAATGTAGTTTTAAATGTCAATCTACCAAATGCAACATTTACAAGTGGTTTACTTCATGAAAGTAGTATGTTGATAGTAAATATTTCATTCACTTATAGAATTAATAATATACAAAATAAACATCTAGCATCCCCATTAACACTGAAAGTACACAGTAATATAATCAATAAAATAAGTAAACAAACACAATAATTCTCACATTGCAATCAATGGCAGTTATCATTGATGTGTATTTACATATTACAGTCAGGGTGGTCTATGGGCATACAATACTTTAAGTGCAACTAAACACAATTCTGCAGGACATTTTCAGTCAAATGCAAGAGTGTTCACACACACTCAAACAACAAATTATAGTATTTCTAACATAACTATTGAAATTTAGTCCATTTTTTAATATTCTCACATTTACTTCTAAGCAAAACAAAAATAAACGTGGCACGCTCTAGGGGAGGCTTATGTGCAGCAGTGGTCAGCAAACGGCTGATGATGAAAACAAAAATAATGTGGTGATTTTATCATTAAATAAAAAAATTGGTAGTAATAATTCTGGTATCATGGAAACAGTGAAAAGAGTTTAGTGAAAATACACTTCAAACATGAGTAACATGCATGCCCATTTCCACATTTTACCATTAAATCAATTCAGAACAAATCAGACCATTAGAATCATTTCATAACTTCAATGAACCACTGATTATACATTTAAAATTTTCCCATTGGTTAGCTTATCACTTGGAATTCTAGAACAACTATAATATTATCAGGAACAGGTACAATCGATATTTAAAGTGTTTTCTATGGATTATGTGGTACCTATAAAATTAAGTTTTACAGTGAAATGTGTTAAAAACCTTAAATATAAAAAATAATTTTAACTGAGCCCTACAGGACAAAGATTATTATAATATTATAAAAAATAAACATCTACAAAAAATAATGCCACTGGTAATTAATGCTCAAAACACATATGTAAATATTATTTAAAAGCAGACTTTCAACTTTGGGGCAATTACTTTATATATTTATAAAACATTTTCGAATTACTAACATTATAATATAAAGTTCACTGAAATTCTAAGTAGACTTTGTGACAATATATAATAATGACACCTGAAACAAAACATATCCAAAAAACTATATTCACTTGTATTAATTTAAATAAATAATTTGTGTCACTAAAATATGAATGGTTATAAGGTTTTTTTATTTTATTTTAAGCTTATTTGTCCATAGCCTTAAATCAAATAAATACTTTCAAACATACAATAGCAGTATACAACTCCACGCTTTGTTCACAACTTTTTAGAATGTTGGGAACATTATAAACACAAAGTAGTCCATAATATGTACACATATTGCCTATTTAGTTTTGGGATCTAAATTGATAAGTCTATGTGTGTTTATATTTACAATATTACTTTGTTATTTACTTGGTTTCAGACACAATATTATTATTTATAGAATATATTAATGGTGTGACAATAGCAAATATATAATACAGAAAGGTTTACAGCATACATACCCCAAGGTAATAGGCCCTATTGAGCATAATGTAGATCAAGATACACTACTATCACACCTATATCTGCCACATAGAAGTATAAACATTTTAGTCAAAACATTGTTTTTTATTCCATTCTTCAAAATAAACAATCAGAGGCTGCAATGTTTTTGTCAATAGTTTCAGTCCTTTTACAGACATTACAGTGAATGACAGCCAGCATATATTTTATAGTCTACACATATGTATGAATAATATAGAGTATAGACACATTGCACACTCATACCACATCCTTTTAATATCTTGGCTTGAATGAATGTTAGCTAAAGTTAATTTGGGATAGTAGCAATGATATTAATTGCAAAATTTTCATTTACATTTTAAAATATGCCCTATCATATCCCACCATAAACTGAATCTATCTGATCCCTTGCAACAGGTAGAGATAAAATTATTAAGACAATTTATCATTACTTAGTGTTGGTTATACATACATAAGGGTTGTTTCTCACAATTGGTTTGGTTGTCTCATTGTGTTGTTGGTAAGGGTGTGTTGAACACTGACACTGTGCAACATCCAGACATTGATGATTATCTGTGATTAAAAACAATTAGTTAACAATGTGTATCTAATCTCATAAAATATCATTGAGATATGTTGACTGTCAACTCAAACAAAATTGGACATGATTTTGATATAGTAGATATGAAAATGGTTTTTCAGGGTCAAAACAATTCTGGTACTGAGCAGCTGTTATGTATAACCAACCACTGGTTCAGTGATCGAAATAATCTGATGGCTGTGTCAGAAGTTTTGAGTTTGGTTTCCAGCCAGGACCTGTGCACATATATGAACATGAGTTTATCTGTTTTGTGCCTAGATTTAAAGTTACCTAGATATAAGTGTTAATTAAGAAGTTCATATACATACTTTATGATCTTCCTGATTACAGCATGTTGCATTACTTTAGAATCAAATGGAAAAGGTTATTATGAATATTATGTTTATAACTAATTATTTTTACAATTGCCTCATTGGTTAAATTGTTATAGGTGGGACTGCTGTTCAAGCGTTCTTGGGTTACATTCCAGAGTCATGTACTATCAGAATTTTCTAACCTAGAACTTAGAACAACTGGTATATGGAAATAGGCTCACCCCTATTTCACGATGGGACATAAAAAGTAACAGGTGCATCATTAGTGTGTACTACAATCATCTAAGGTGGGCACTTCAGGAAATATAGGCATGATGATTTTTATAAATAATGAAGTCACATAATTTATACTGACCACAAGGACTAGCTTGGTGGTGGGGGCTCCGTGCTTACAATGACCTGCACCACATAGCCGGGTGTCACACGAGCCTCTTCCACCAATAGTCTGTCGCCAAGCAGCTTACCACCATAGAACCAGCGCTGTCGCCATGGCTCAATGTTTTCTTGTGCCTAATTAAGATAAAAATATGTCTTATAATAATATGACACATATAAACACTGTTTATGCAAACAGGTCATCAATGATAGCTGTAAAAGAATTATATTTAAAACTACTTACATGTAACTTAGCCTTGCAATGTGCAATAGTGTGTCTGGCACACACTGCCAATTCAACATCCTTGCAGGTGGTGGACAATCTCAGCCGCAGCACAGAAGCTGCACCACCTTCTGCTGGTTCTGAGCACTCTGCTGGTGAATCCCGTCCACTCGCCTCCTTTACCATATTTATTGGTGCTGACAGACAATAAATTGGCACCTGGAAATGTCATTTTCCACATAAATATATTATACGACCTAGCATGATGTCTACAACTTTTAGATACTAATACATAAGATGAAACAAACCAACCCTTATATGATCATCAAATCATCAATTTAAAATAGCCTATACATCAAAAACAAAATTGCTTCTAAATAGAAATAATTATTTCTGTTTGACTGCCGCATTGGTCAAGTAGTTGCAAGTATCACTGCCAATTGGTAGTTCGTGGGTTCAAATCCTGGGTTGAGTACTATTGGATTTTTCTTTTTTGGAATTTCTAGTAGTGATTTTGGAGTCTTGATCTGTGCTTGATGTATGGCAGTAGGTTCACTACTTATTCCATGGGACGTAAACATAACTGGTGAAATGTGGCAGTGTACTACACTCCTCTGCCTACCCCTTTTTGGATAAGTAACCTATTTATAAGGACATCATATATATATGGACATGTCCATATCTCTACCGGTCTCCTTTCCTTCCTGTCAGTGCATTCTTCAGGCTGTCTTATTCCATTGCTTGACATAGACCTGCACTAATGACCACTATTGCACTCTTTCATAGGTTTTTGTTCATAATGACCAAACTGCTCGGGGATGTCAGAGCACAGCTTCGTGCAGCGCCTACACTGCTGCCCATGAGTGGCCAGGACATTTAGTCATGGTTAAGTAATTTGGGCTATACTGCGATGAGCCAGTTTTGTTAACTGTTATAGTGCAGATTGTACTTTAGGCATTTAAGGTTGGCTCAGGCTCTTAAGAGGGAACTTGGAATCCGTTTCTGCCAATACAGGTAACAAATTCATTTGTGCATACCTTTTAGCTGTTGTTAATATATCATGGCTACTAAGGAAATATAAGGTATATCATTTTTCATATCATTGTTATGTCAGATAACATTTTTATCACATTATTAATTATTAAGATTAAAGTCTGGCAGATGAGTTTGCATTTTAGTGTAGCTGCCTACAAGGGTTTAACCAAAGAGTTACCTGAGCCACCCTTAATGTAAATGTGGCTTGTCTTCAATAGATTGATCAATCATTGGTTGTATACAGACCTATAGTGTAATAATTCAAAACAGTATATATGTACTTATATACATTCTACAGTATATTTTTATATCATACAAGTTCATTATGAACAATATGTTAACAGATTTACAATAATATGGTGAAATTAATTATAAGTCTTGAATAAAAATGTTGAACATTAACGTTGACAGTTCTAGATTTATTTTCTGTGGTACATTACATAGGTAAATTTGTTAATCATTACCTGATATCTGGTCCCCCATTCATCATAGCATTCAGTGAGATATCCATTGGGCACTGATACACTAGCCCCATCCAGGATAGCCTGCGCCAACTGAAAGTCCATTGCCTCTGCCGCGACGGCTGCTGCTCGTAACGCGTCCCAGATCTCTTTACGACCTTCGAAGGCCGGTGCCGTGTCCCAGAATTCGTCTCTTTTACTCCTCAACTGGCCCTCGGTCAACGGCACGTCTGATTTCCACCTTATTGTTTCATGGCACAACGACTGATTTTTTCTTAACCCACCTGAAAGAAACCGACCAACATCAAATCAGCGATTTAACTGGACCTTCTTCGAATCCACGGCGACAGTAGGCTTACCGGAATTGGGCCGCGACACCGTTCCCGACGACTCTTCGATGGGCCCGCTTCTACTCCTAGTTATTCCGATGCAGCCCCCCATCCTGATCACATTCTATGATCGACCAGTTAGGAGATATTTACAAAAAAATATTAACAAATAACATTTTATCGCCTGTCCTCTCCTGTCAAAAAATAGCTGTACATGTTTCGTTTTTATTCTGGGTTATGGTTTGAAAACGTCATTGTGGACAAAGAGAAGATACTACTAAAAACATTTTAGAAAAAACATGAATAAAATTAATGAAAGAAATAGGTATCCACAGGTCCTAAAGACATTCATATTTTAAAAAAAAGTTTGAATGTAATTACTGAAAATGTATTAATATTCACAGGATCTAAATAAGAATTATGACAACTATATGTATGAAATATAATTTAACGATGAAGCAGTCTCCCTTCGTAGGTATTTCTTCAATTTACCATTTCATTTTATATTATTAGGTTATTGAGATAGAAATTAAGAGTACGAGTAATTAAATATTGAGACTAATATGATGTGATTAAAAAAAACTTTTTGTATTTGCAAATAAATTAATTATGCTATCATCATTTCAATTACATCACCAAGTATTTCTTAATGAGAGGTGAAGTGCAGTTCCCAACGTCAAATGGAATACGCAAAATTTGACATGTGTCACAATTAATTTTGACAACACAGTGACAGTGAAAGTTTTGAACTAAATAGAATAGGTAGCCAAATATTTTGGCTACTTGCAAGTACCTACTGTTAATAAAGTCGAATTATCAACAGAGATAGGTGATACATATTATCATAACATAGATTGACTGCATATATATAGTTTTAATTAAATCCACCAATACAGAATGCCAAGTGATACTTTTTGCATAGATGACTACAAAGTGAATACTGTAAGTAGCATATTAAAATGTATGTTATAAATTATTAAATTATAGTTTTTTTAGCTCTATATGATAATAAACATGTAAAACATTTTCATTGATGGAAATTGTCATCTTGTATTGAGGCTCAGAATGTAACAATTTGTCCATAACTTTGTTTGTTACAATTACATACATTATAATTATTAGATATAAAACATTTTGTTTCAGGTAGAACCTACAGCATATTACATATCAGAATTCTTATCTACTAATGAAGAAAGTAATATCTTATCAAACATTTATGCAGCTCCTCGGCCAAAATGGACACAACTATCAAACAGAAGGCTTCAAAACTGGGGAGGCATACCCCACAACAGAGGAATGATAGCAGAAGCGATACCTACATGGCTAGATATATATCTGAATAAGATTCATGGCTTAAACTTGATGGGAGGAAATAAACCTAACCATGTCTTGGTTAATGAGTATTTGCCAGGCCAGGGGATCCTGCCACATCTAGATGGTACACTGTTCTACCCAACAATAACAACAATTTCTGTTGGATCTCATATTATACTGAAGTTTCTAGAACAATCCAGTGACAATGAAATATCTTTACAGCCAGTATTCTCATTCCTTTTGGAACCTAGGAGTTTATTAATTTTGCAAAATAAATTGTTCAATTATTACTTACATAGTATTGAAGAGATAAATGAAGATGTATTAGATGACTCAATAAGGAATTTGCATATGTGTTCTGACACATATGTCAAAGGTGCAGTACTTAAAAGAGATACAAGGGTATCTCTGACCATAAGGCATGTACCAAAAACTACAACATTTAAAATTTGCATAGGAAATAAAAGATGATAATGAATGTTCAAATATTAAAATTTTTATTATTTTTTACCTTAATGAAGCCATTTATCAATATATTACAATATTTTTTGTAAAACTATTTATTAAAGTTATGATTTCTTTTGACTTTAGTATAATCCTTTAAAACTGCTTTTTATTTATTCTGTTATCATTTATCACAATTAGTTTGAGTTTATATATAATGAGTTCTATATTCAAAAGGTAATTCAACAAAATATGTACAATAAAAACTAGTGGGCTACTTTCATCACCTATACTGATTTTATTTTGTTTATCAGTTTTTTTTTATAATGGGCTTATCAAAATTAAAGAGTTGTAAAAATATTGTAAATTTAGTAGTAAATCATAGTATAGTGTTAAGTAGGCAATATAGTGAAATTTCTCCAAACAATGAGGGCAATGTAAAGGCAGATTGTGGGGATGCAGAAGCCAAAGGTGATTCTGGGCACGGAAACAAGGTACTTAATAAATTCTAATATCTAGTTGCACATACATATTTTTTAACTACTATATGAACATAAACATAGCATGCAATGTGCTGTTACCTGCAAACAATTAACTTCTAGTCAACAAATACCTTTATAACACAAACGTAACTTCTTGTTAACAGAATTTTGGGGAGTCTTATAAGTCAATAGACTTTTTCTATACATATGTTTAGTGATATATTTTGAAGATTTAATAAATAATTTGCACCATGCACTAATAATTACATATCTATATAATTAATTATGTTTTAAATAAAGTCAATACTAGAAGAGTAGAGACCATCCTAAAATTCACCATAGATACTGCTATATTATTGTACATGCACATTTTAATATTGATAAGAATGACAAAGAATTATAAACGAATCAGATTTACATTGAACACAATTTATTTCTCGCCATCCCCAATGTTCACTAAAAATGGAATGTAACTTTGGTACTACTGTTGCTTTATCAATTACTACAAGATCTCCTACATAATTTAACACAAATTGATCCAGAAAGCATTAAACTAAAGTATTTAAAGTAATGTACTATATTAGGAGCATCATCATTATCAGCCTACTCCCGTCCACTGCTGACCATAGGCCTCTCCAATGGCACGCCACTGAGCTCAAGCAAGCATTTTAGGCTGAATACTCTGGTAGCATAAGAATAAATTGCTTGGCACCAGTAAATGAGTCAATAAAAAAATAAGACTGACCACTCAAGTGATGAATAGAAATTGTTTATCTGAATAATATTTTTTTATTGTTATATTTAAAGTTCTATAATTTGTAATTCCAGAAAGCTCTTGTGCTGGGAGTTTATGAGGACAAGGACAAGTTTGAACTGACATCTGCTGCGGCGGAGGTGAATCAGAAGAGCGAAGGAAAGCTGTGTCGACACTTGAATGAGTAAGTACCTGCTGACATCATATTCTATGATACAGTCAAAAGATCATTGTATTTTGGGTTCAGTTTTATGTATGTACTACAAAAAAATATTTGACAATTTCCTGACAAAATTTATCCATATCCTATCTTAAGTTTTATGTTTAACGACTAGCTCTAATATTTCTTGTTTCATCTGATAATCGATCCCTAGTATACTTTGTGTAAGTTATCTTAAAATGGCTAAAGAATATTTCGTAAAATTGCATTTACATGTGTTCTAAAATTTATACCGTTTTTGGGCAGGTTATCTTGTGAACTTCGACTCGGCAAGGCATTCGCTTTGACAGACGTGTTGCCCGAATACAGTGTCGTAGCACTCGCTTCGTACGGGCATAAGGATGCGGGGTACAACGCACTAGAGGACCTAGACGAAGCGAAGGTTTATTATATTCAAGTTTGAAAATATACAGTTGTTTTAGAAGCAACGAGTTAAAATAGTCACAGCCGCAAATTCATAATGTGTGTGCTATAAGATAAGATAGTTTGGGATAGTTAATTACCTATGTATACAATCTAAAATTTTTGAATAAACTTCAGTTTGTCCTGTAATTTGATTAACACCGTTGTGATTGAAGTTTCAAAGTAAATGGATATTCATTGAGTATAATCTTGGCTTTATCATAATATTTTAATATTTAAGGCATTATTGTACACATACACACGAACTTTTTTAAATTTTAAGATCCAAGACCTGTTTATTAAAAATGCTAATCTCACATGTTGGAGATGTGATTTACTTACTTATATTAGAAATGCAACGAAGACGTTTTGGTCGGGATCGTTTGCTGCTGGTGGCTTCCGTCGGTAGAGTCGGATAAATATTGATCGAGAATAGTTGCGATTGTTTCGTTTCAGGAGAACGTCCGGTGGGGCGTAGGCGCAGGCGTGAAAGTGGCTCGCGCTCGCGGCTGCAGCGCCGTTAGCGTAGACGGCGGGGGCGCGCCCGACGCCGCTGCTGAAGCCGCACACCTCGCCGCCTGGAGGTGAGAAACCCCAATGGCTTGCAATCTGTACGAGTTATGTTTATTGTTGCAAACTAGCTTTAATCTGTTTGCACTTGTCTAAAGATATCTAATCGTTGCCTAAGAAGAAAAATACTCCACTGTTATTTTGCACTCCTAACGTCTAAGAATTGACTTGGATCCTTTCAGGTTTTCAGAGTTCAAGACCGAACAACAGCATCCCAAAATCGCACTTTCTCTGTATGGAACGGAAGAAAGTGAGCTGTGGGATGCAGGTTCGGTGTTCGGCCGAGCGCAGAATTGGGCACGCTACCTGTCTGACATGCCCGCCAACAAAATGACGCCTATGGATTTAGCACAGGTTATTGTTATAATTTTTTATTAGTTACCCAGTGGTTTTGAGTGAGATGTTCCAGTTCAGAAATCAAGGCTTCACCAGTGTCGAAGCTGTTCATGTACGTGTTTGTCTTTAACTAGACTTATCAACAACTATCATCAAGCAACCGAGCAAATCTAGGCTTTTATTATGTATATGTAACCACGAGTAATATTACAGTTTTTATTATGAAACTACACTCTCGTTTACAATATTCCAGAGCAATGAAACCGATTAACAAAGTGTTTGTAGATGAACACACAGAACAATCAAATTGGACGTGATGAATGAGTTGAGAATGATGAATGACGTGAATGAGGTTTACAAGCATTTAAATGTGGGTAAGTAGTAAGTAGGGCGGGTGACGGGCGATTGGCGGCAGGCGGCGCTGGAGGCGCTGTGCCCGCTGGGCGTGCGGGTGTCGGTGCGCGAGCGGGCGTGGCTGCGCGCGCAGCGCATGGCGGGCGTGCTGGCCGTGGCGCGCGGCTCGTGCGCGCCGCCCGCGCTGCTCGAGTGCCACTACCGCGGCGCCGGCTCCAGCCCCGTGCTGCTCGTCGCCAAGGGGGTCACCTTCGATAGGTAACCACCAATTCCATCACTAAACATGCACCACATGTACCATATGTTTTCTCAGGGTGACTGGATACCGCAACCGTGTATGTGTTCAATCTGCTCTAGATTAGTTACAGTCAAGTTAACTATCAACTAATCAATCTACTACTACTTGGATCAAACTTGCGAGCTTATGAACTAGTATTTTACCGTAGTTAAGATACAAGATGTTTTGTTAAGTAACTTATTAGTACTACTTATTTCTTCATTTTAGTGGCGGCTTGTGCTTGAAGCCAGCACCACGGATGGCAGAGAATCGGGGCAGTATGGCGGGTGTCGCTGTTACTTTAGCCGTGCTCCAAGCGCTCGCTAAATTGAAGGTAACCTAAACATTGTGTAGCGATCAAAGTTAAATGCACCACTGCTTAATCAAGTCAGCTAGGATTTGAGATACATATTTGATACGAAATTTGGTACCTTACAGAAAGCGTTCAAACAATACCTAACGTAATATATTTTGTAAGAACATTTTGGTACGCCTTTTAACCCACACTAATATTAACCCACACCCTATAATAATCTACACTAATTGGATTAGGACCGCAAGGACGGTTGTAGTGCAAATATTTTATCTCCAAAATTTATTCAAACAGTGCCTAACATTAATAATTGTATTATTCATTATCCAATACTCTGACGGATGTAAAACGCTTGGTTCCGAATAAAGGTCGATTTAAAGTTAAATTAAACAGTTCTTTATTATGTCGGCAACGAACTGTGCTAACTCCAAATAAGCAGAATAGTATTAATACAGGTAGTTGAAAGTCGGTCCGTGTTCTCACAGGTGCCTATAAACGTGTGCGCGGTGCTGCCCATGTGCGAGAACATGGTGAGCGGGCAGTGCATGCGGCCCGGTGACGTCATCACCGCGCTCAACGGGCTCTCCATACAGGTGCCACGCACTCACACTCACATTGTTAACGTAATCAGGTTGATATCTAGGGAGGGGAGGGGGTCCTCGAGCCCCCAATTCCCTTTGCCCCATGCAGCACAGTTTACTGCGAGATGGGAGAAGAATATTTTGACGACTCGTCGATGGTTAGGAGTAGTATATACAAATGTTAGGATGGTTCGGAGAAGTTTCGGAGTCAACGTTTATTGAATAGAAGGCATGTATCCAAACTCCTTTATAGCGGTTTATTGTTCAAAAATAATTTTAGGTACTGTAATTTTTTTTAGACTTACATTCTTTAAAACTGGTCGTTGCAGGTGGAAGATACCGACATGGAGGGTCGGCTGATGATGGCAGATGCGCTGGTATACGGGCAGACGGTGTACAAGCCCGATCTGGTCATCGACGTGGCCACCCTCACTCGTATGGATACATGCACTTTATGAAATATTTACTTTTTAAATATAGTAATTTATTTAAAACACTAAGTTATTGCATAAATTATTTCATTAGCCAAATCATTTTAATTTGATTGAAAACGAAAGTAAGGAATGCGATAAATAATGGCGTATGATAAGATGCAAGGATCTTTCGGAGTTCAGTGATGAATTGACACACGTATATAGGTAATATGTAACTACGATTATTAGCTTTGAGCAAAGTACGCATATTATCATCGAACAAATGAAGCATATTAGGATAGGACGTATGAAGCTTACCCATGCTTAAATACATTATGAACCGGGCAACAAAAGTATGAGAGCGGAGTGTAATGCGGGCGCGTGCGGGCGCGTGTGTGCGCGCAGCGGGCGCGGCGCAGGCGACGGGCGGCGCGGCGAGCGGCGCGTTCAGCAACAGCGAGCGCGCGTGGGCCGCGCTGCGCCGCGCCGGCGCCGCCAGCGGCGACCGCGCCTGGCGCCTGCCGCTCTGGGGCTACTACGGCGCGCAGCTCACCGGTCACACACACTCTCTCGTTTTTCTTATCTACATACCCTCTAACCTTGTCTATTTTCTACGCGCACCTCTCTACACTGATCTTAATGTCTGCGACGATTGAAGTTCAGCGATTTTATTAAACAGATATATCGCTGTGTATGTGAGGCATCTACCGATGTATCGCTTTGTAGCACGTTGAATACGCTCCGTTTTCATTAATCCACGTCTATTGCGCACAATTATAAAAACGGTTAATTAGTTCACAGACTATTTAACAGTTTTTATAATAACAAACTGTTTACAGATGATCCATCGGTAGATTTGAGAAATAAGGGCTCCGGAACGGCTACGGCCTGCTTAGGAGCTGCTTTTTTGAAGGTATTTGATTAGTTTTGAAGCCTTTGAAATATAACCTAAATATTGATACACCGGTTCCTAAAAAGCTGGTAACAGATGCCACATGCACGACTAATGTCGAAATATACGTTGCAGTATTATATAAAACTGAACATTGTTTTCTATTTTTGCAACATCCTATTTCTATGCAAACTTCATCACGGGTGCTATCAAAGAAGCCTTATACGAGTTCAGCCTTAACCAGAGTGACTTAACCTGCGTGTTACCATTTAAGGGAATCAAAAGATGATATTGTAACACGTGAGTGG
>DWME01003523.1:0-18104 GCA_018244795.1 Parelbella ahira ahira
ATTAAATTTAGTCTTGTACCTGTATACAAGTAGTTGAACGTTGTTATGCGTTAGTTTTTAATTTTTATCGAATTAATTTAGTGTGGATGGCAATGTTATGTGATATTTTAATGCAAGTGATGATGTTTTTCAGTATACAATTTAGAGTAGTACGGTATTTTGTTTTTTGTGGTCTTATGTTACAATTGTTCATATCGTTTGTATTCTAGCTGCAATTGTCTTTTCGTCCGATTGTACGACGATATAAGACTTTTCTAGAACTGTTGAAATTCAAACTGCATTCGACTGCAATGAAAATTTAACATGCTAGTACAGTGGCGATAAATAAATATGTAGGTAAATAACCAAGCTAACTACAGAATGTTTTAAAACCGCATATAACTAATTATTAATAGGTCATAACTTAACTTTACGGTACGCTTGAAACTGCAACTATATGCAGAACCACCAGCTTTTCTTTGCTCGTCATAAATGTCCAATATTGATAAATACCCAAAACGTGTAATACCTATAAAGTAACTTACATAATCGTGACTACAACATGATCAAATGGACACATAATAAGTAAGCGCCCTAAGTACATCAGGGTGATATACCTAGTGGGTCCAAGGAGTGCAAATCGGCGTCGGTCAGCAGGTGTGGGTCTGTATTAGTTCCGCTATCTACGATCTCTTCTATTATCACTGAGTTATGAGTCTGAAAAAGATTGACAAAATATTTTCAATAATAAGTTATTTGACTGCGTCGTTGGTCGGGTGGTTGTAAAGCGGGACTGCTGATCGAGAAGTCCTGGGTTTGACTCACAGGTTAATATTGGTATTTCCGAACTTATATTTTAATCGAATAATTAACATTATCAAAATATACCTACAAATACAACGCCAAAGTTTCGAAACGACCTTATATCAGAACAAGGAAAGTTAAGGCCATAGTCTACTGATCCTGGCCAAGTGTGGACTAACATGTATGACCTGTATAGGCGAGAGCTGGTTGTTGTTGTCGGTGTCGGAGGCGTGGCCCGAGGAGAGCCCGTCCTCCACTAGCGGCATCTGCGTCCCCACCACGTTCCGCGGGTCCATCGCCACTGGAACGTAATAAATATATTATTAGAAGTTTAATTTTAATAGTGGATTGTCTTGTTTTCTGCTAAATTAGTCTCCAGACAATCACATAGATCTTTACATTTCATGACATTCTCCTGTATTTTTACACAATGTTTAATAGTCACAAAATAAGAGAAAATATGTAGGTTTTTGGAGAATATATTATATGAGTTAATAATAAACCTTCGTTCTACTTCATTTTTAAGAAAAGTACCTAAACATGAAATAGCATTGTATGGGCTAATCTAATTAGAAGAGACTGACCATTGTTACATCCATACATATACTTGATCTTATGTATATTTGGTATATAGGTACTTTTTTGGCAGCTACTTTTTAATCGTAGCAAGTAAATTGGCAAGCAGATTAGTTTCGACTGATTAGTCCGACACTGACTTCATGGGAGAAGTCGTCAACAGGCTCACTAGCAACGCCATGTTGCTTAATATTACAACACACTGTTCCTCTTTTCAAAGAAGTTATATGATAAAAGTATGCAGAAGATTTTACATTTCGTCAAATTAATAAACAAAAATTTTCTAAAACTTAAATGGCTATTACCTTTCAACTCAGACAGCTCAGTTTCCATAATGGCGAGCGACAGATCGCTCGCCGACTCGCTGGCGGCGGAGGAGAGCGCTAGAGGCCTCGGTTCCCGCCGCGGCGGCGACACGGGCGAGGCGGGCGAGGCGCGCGACGCCGGCGACGCGGGCGAGCCGCGCACGCTGTCCGCGCGCAGCGCTGACAGGTCCGGCGCTGCGTAGCGGCTGCGTTGCTGCTGTATATGCAAACAGTATGCCTCAAAATAAGTACAGGCTTAAAATAAAAAATACCTTAGAATAGAAAAATAAACACCCTAAAATAATAAGGACTTCATAAAGGTAGCATAGATTTTTTTTGCTTTATTAGAACGAGTTCTAGACCGTATTTACTATCCTTATTTTCAAAAGGAAACTTTTAAAACCACTTTATTGCGACTTTAGTACTTCTTTGTTTTTATTGATAATTCATCTTTATCTTGAGCTTTTTATTTTAATATAGGACATAATGGGAATGAGAAGAGTGGTGGTAAGACGCTTAACACAGTAAATTTGTTGTATCTCAAAATGTCTTTTGAATGTTCTTGTCGGTGAAATGTGTAAAAGACGATGGTGCTTCCATTTAGGCGATAGTGTCGTAAACAAAACGACAGTGCTGTCATCAAGGATGTCGCTACCCTCAACAAAGTCCATGGATGTCGTATAATTAACACTTGCCTGTAGTCCGAGAAAGTTTGTGTGGTTGTTTGGGGCGTGGGGCGAGGTGATGTCTTCCGTGTGTGGCCATTCATTATCGCTTACGTCAACTCCATTCTCTGATGGACAATCTTGCGTCTGCCTGCGTAGCTCGTAGTCCAGTTCCTGAAAAGTGTTATTTATTCTAGAATCATTCAGAAATTCATATCAGCAAATTTGGAACACGTAAATAAAATTATGATACGCTGAAAAACATACAAGTATTAGTCGCGTGGTCTACTGAGCTTTTTAAAACTTAAATAAATTATATAAAATTACTAATCAGTCCTGAAGATTGGTAATCGTCCCAACAATGTGGCAATACACAGGTATTGACCGATGTATTGCCACATTGTTGGTAGGTAGGTGGGTAGGTGGGTAGGTGGGTAGGTGGGTAGGTGGGTAGGTGTATGTACAGATACAGGTACAGGTAGGTACGGACCTACTGCGGTGCTGCAGCAGAATCAACCTGTTAAATGAACCTGTTAATATAGCCAATGACCACATTATTTATAATAATCGACCTATTTGTCATTCCACTGTTAGAATAATTATGGGTCTCCTCTCAAAATGAGAATTTTGAGAAGGTTAAGGCCATAGTCTGCAACGCTGGCCAAGTGCGGGTTGACAGACTTCAGACACATTACAACTTTTGTTTTTTGTAAATTCTAAAGTGTGCAGGTTTCCTCACGGTGTTTTCATTCACCGTTAGCAAGTGATATTTAAATTAAAAACGCACTTTTATAAAGAGGTGCGCTCCATGGATTTGAACCCAGCACCCCCGGAACGACTGGGCGAATTCTTAACTACTAGGCTATCATTGCTTTTTATTTTACTTACTTAATCATATGATATTTTCAATGGAGTACATAAAGAACTATACAAAAGTTAGTTTAACTTTTTTAAATAAAGTAGTGTTATATACTATGATGATGATAATTTATTACCTGAAAGTTCACAATTTCATCGTTACTGTTGATCATCTGCTGGCCAGTGCCCGCTGGACATCTGAAGAACTCCTCCAAAACCTTCCGTGTTTCCGAGAATTCGTATAAATAATCAAATGCCGTCGAGCTGGGTGGCGGTGTGAGGTCTCTGCTTTCTGGTAATACTCGCTGAAAAATTGTGAAGCTCACGTCAAAAATGGGATCAAAACTAAAAAATCACCAAATTGAATAGTATATACACGTATTAATAAATACCTATAAATGTCCCGATTTCTTGAAATATGTATCAAGTATTAACAGTAGTATGAAACAAAAATGAATGTCAATACCGAAAGTAAAACGATAAGTAAATATAAATAGAAGAAAAAAGTAGGCCACTCAGATAATTATAGAAATTTAAACAAAAATATCGAATCAACCTTAGGGAATCCAGGTCTTGGCGATCTGACTTGGGCCTTCTGTAGTCCAATACCATATCTTCTCGGTGAACCTTCATATTCAGCAATGGGCAGCTCCCCTATCACTCTGGTAACCCTGTTCTTTTCCTCATCCCCTGACAACCACACCCCCGTAGGGCTGGCATCACTAAGTCTCACGTCATCCCTCGAAGGAATCGAGTCACTCCCATCACAGCTCAGTTCACTCTTATTGTTCATCACATCACTATCACCGTTTTTCATATTGTCTAAAGTCCTTTTAACACTCATATCAATTTCATCATCACTAGCATCCGGTTCCATCCTCAAACCTAGAGACACAGAATTCAATATCACTGAAAATAAAAGAAACAGAAAACATGGTTTTATGAACGTGGTTAACGGGTTAGGTGTGATTACAGGTGAAATAAGCGTCAGCGACAAATGACATAAAAAGCATTTTAATGTTAAATTTCTCTTTTTGCAATACATTGCTAAGTAAATCTTCATGAAGCAAAATAACGAACAACAAGCAAAATAGTAAAGGAAAAACGAACTGAAGCGACAGCAAAACGCCAAAAGCAAAGCCGGGTGGTATGAAGGTGAGAGAGACAAAAGAAAGCATTATACTAAACACACAAATAGTACACGATATCACAAATTAGAGGACTTATAATATTCCATAACCATTGTAGCATAAACAGAACAGTTTCAAAAGCTTGTTATTTATACCTTTACAATACATGCTATTGCTTTTACAAATGTTGCGAGTACATTTAAACACTCGAAGTTTAATGGCATATCGCTTTTATTTGTTTCGACATGTTTGCTTTAATGAATCGATTCACATAAAATTAGAACTCCGATAGTTAGCGCAAAGTTTCGAACCCTCCATCGAAGTTCTCGGAGCTTTGCTAACTTCATGTAAATCTCGAACAAATTTAGTCATTGTGAATAATACACCAGTAAAGTAATCATAACTTTGCGATATTTTGTGTACAGAAATTTCATACTCTTCCATTTATCGCTGTTCTATCTACTTCCACTGACAAATCATTTGTGCGAAGCCTTTTATAACATAAATCAGCAAATTTGACACACATCGATGAAATTATCGAATTACCTTTCCAATCATCATTTTCATCGAATACCATGACTTCGCCATCCGCTACGACGGCTATAGGACTACTTTTGGTACTGACGTTGCTGGTCTTGTGGGGGTCTAATATGGGAGAGCTATTTTTTGGTATGCCCAAAGTGCTTTGCTCGATAATGAGTTCCCTATCGCCATTCGTGTATGTAGGCGACGTGTGGCGAGATATCATTTTCTTAGGCTCAGCGTTTATCCTATGTAAGGATATCTGAAAAATAAATAACTTTATCTACCACAAATTTATAATTCCATAACTTATTTACTTCATCCAATATTAATATGTCAATGGCTGACAACAATATTATTAACGGAGTCATACATCAAAATTATAGTTAATGTGAAACCAATGATCAAACGAATTATCATAAAATTTAATTCTTACGCTCTGTGTGTTTATTCTTCTTACATAATAATCTACGTAATGAATAGATAAATAAATGTATATGATTTTATCTATAGATATCATCATTGGTATTCTTTCAATACTCGCCTCATTGCTGAGGTTGTCCGCGTAGTCGACCGTGTCTTTAGTCAGCGCCCGCACCTTGTTTCTCATGTTGTGCTTGTGCGTGTTGTTATGTCGGAGCTTCCGCACCGCCTTCGTCCTGCTCTGCGAATACAACTCCCTGCCGCCTGCGATTTCTATTATCCTAGTACAATAGAATATGCCTAAGCATCTGTTTGCATTTTGTTCTTATTCCATAAGCTATTTTAATAACTTGATTGCAATATGTACCTAAGTTCTAAGCATCAGATATTACTTGTATTTTTTTTCATTTCCTATTTATGATACTTGTACCTACTTTCATTGTTACATTTTCATTTGTTTAGGTGACCCATCAATGTTTTCGGTAACATTAATATTCGAAGAAACATCGATGCAATTTACCTAGAATCCCTTAATTTATAGGTTCCTCCCTTAGAGTTGAGTATGACCAATTGGCCGTCGTTACGCTCTTCATCCGAAGAGCCATTGTTGATGTTGTTCATGTCCCGGCCCTCCAGGCCGGAGTTCAGTCTGTAACAGAAGAAATATATTAAAAATACGTGTCACATATTCCAAGCAACGAACTCTTCAAAAACCATGAAGCGTAAACGGGCAACGTTATATATTTGTCTGTAAATTATAAATATTTCACAACTGTTAATTAGCTTTACAAGTAATGAGAAAAGAACAATGAAATTTAAGCAAAATCATATAAAATCGAAAGATTTATGATGAAACGCGCTGGGAGCGAATGTGGAACCAATACCAATAAATGCTATATAGCGAAATTAGTTCGTGGATTGCCCGTCAATACCGCTCCGTGTAACGGTAGTGCTTAATTAGATTGATATTGTTGCAGATAAGTTTCAGCCGGCGGTTTGGCGTTCGGAATCTTAACTAGGCCATTACGAGGGGCTCTGGCAATTGGCGCGGTTGAACGCGGGCGAAACGTCACGCGAAACGGCGATTACGCCCCACTTCAGCCGCGGCTTACAGGTTTACAATCCTCATCATCGATCGCTGGGGTTAAGGTAAGACGCTTGTTCCAACCTGCAAATTGCTAGTTTTAAGCGCAGTGCGAGCCAATTTCGTGCTCTGGAATGTATTGTCCCTTTATTATTATCACTCACATCTTTGATAATCTCGGTTCAATTATTATAATATTCTGTTCGATTTCGTTAATTTTTACATATTGCTTTTGACATCCATAGTAAGATAATGATAGTAGATATGACGTCCAAATAACGGTGGAAACCAATTTGAGATTAGATATAAATTCTCTATGGCTCACGAGTGGCGGTGCAGAATTTTTGAGCACTCCTTTGCGTATTTGCCAAAGCTATGTGATTCGTATTCGTACTCTCGCTTCTATGCAGCAAGAGCATGTCTTTTAAATATTTGGCCACAGTGTTCAACTGTCAACTTCTTCCTTCTTTAAATTGGACGAGGAAAGATTTCTGTTTCTTCAAACAGAACAGATCCTGTAATCTGCGCAAAAGAAGCTTGCCGTAGAGGGTCATAGTCTGCTCCTCCCAAAGTATGCAGTAGCAGTAATCAACAAATGGATCACCTGTCGTGTTGGTGCTGCATGTTTTTTGGGCGGCACTTGGGAAAGAGGCGCGTGATGCGCTCGCCGACGTCGGAGCCGGGCGTGGAGTCGCCCGCGACGTCCGCCCGTAGCGCGCCCGCGCTCATGTCGCCGCCACGATCAAGCCGCCCACGCCTCTACCAACAACACATATTACTTAGTTGACTGGTCGTTCAGTAACGACAGTTTTTCATTCTTGCTCTAATGAATTGCTCCACAAAATTTGCGGATTGTGAGTACCGGAGCGAGAACCGCTGTTAGTGTCCGAACAAAATATGCCGAGGGAAACTTCATCAAGGCCACTGAGAGGATATTTAGATTCCAATAACCACTGATTTCGTTTGCTGTGACCATCGAGAGATATTTCCCAAAAAATATTCAAGGAGAAGAACTATGATTTAAACTTATTTGTATATACAACGATCATATGTTCAGTAAAAATACTTGCCATTTGCAATTAATTTTAAACGCATGCGAAGTATTCCACTTTTATACATTTGGTAGGTAAAATAAAGCACGAAAAATTTTAGATGTTTGTGGACTGTCAACATGAACTTACGTCAAGTGCCTTAAACTTGAAATCTTTTCTGAAAATTCCCATCCATTTTCCTATTCAAGATAGGTTCATAGATGTAAAGACGGTAGAGAAAAGCTATTTGTTCGTGAGTATAAATATTGATGGAATACAATTATGCTTTATTGAACACCAAATACACTTTATATAATACAATGCACGAGCAGATGAAGGGAAATATATGCGAAAATTGGTATATCTATGATACAAGAAATTCGAACAGACAAAAATTCGACGGTCATTACAATGACGACCAGCCATGCGACGGACCAGACTAGACATCATGAATTATTTGAGCACTCAGCGAAGTATCGCTTACATATATCAACGTATATCACCCCATACACTAGCTCCCTAACGCCTCTAGCGTTACGCATCTTCAATGCTGTTTTTCTCCCTCGATTACTGTATAGTAGTAGAAAAGACCAAATAGAAGTAAGAATTTTGCTACTTGGAAGCGATTGCAATTTTTATAAATTTAATTAATTATCTGAAGAAATATGACAAGTAACAATTTTGAAACTTGGAACCAATTGCAATTTTTATTAAATTAAGTAGGTATGTGCGACGAGTGCTCTAAATCCAGGTGTTCTACTTAAATCGATGACATAACCTAAGCATTGAGTGCGAATAATATGCAATAAAATTGTCCAAATTTTTACATGCTACGATGTATTGATAGTAAAAATAAATAAATAATTTACAAAATCTATCCAAAAACAGATTGTATTTCAATTTAGCTGCAAGATCAATTTACAAGCACACAAGAAACATCGGAGTCGTATAAAATAACTGAAATGCTGAACGTAATTCGCATAAGTCGAGACTGATCGGGGTCGCGCCGAGCCGCCGCGTGCTGCATGGCACCGGCTGTAAACGGTTGTAACCAGTTATAACCGGGTCTAACCGCTGCCAAGCGGCCCGATCGATACTCGCTTCGTTACCAGCACGCACGTTCGCTAGCAGGTGCCGGAAGTTTGTTCGGCTGATGGTTGAATGATTACTAAAATTACTTTAATAAAACCTCCTACAACTACACTCGGCCAGGGGAAGAAACAAATGTATCCACAATCTAGATCAATTTTTCCACATACATTAATTTCATATTATATCACGACTCCAAAACATCTCAAAACAACAAAAGACAAATTTCCAGTTCTAAGTGCCAGTATTGTGGTTATTTTATGTGTTTTATGAATACGATAAAGCACATAAAATAATCATAATATAAATTTAAGACATTAAAATATATATATTATATGAAGCTAAGCGGAATAAGGACATATGCAAGTAATGTTACATTCATAGTCATATGAATTATTCTAATCTGAATCTCAGTTTCTAATAATGAATTAATAAAAACAAACTAAAATTACATCAGCCTAATTGAACAAGTGCTAAGTAACGGACATGATACTTGTTAGGGAGCAACTATCATGACTGTTTGAAATATCGCTCCAGTACCAAATAAAAAGTCGATACAATACATCATTAAGAGTAGAAGCACGCGCGCGGAACGAACTCGGCGGGAATAAGAAAACACACGTCAATATTGCAGCTCCGTGGGAGAAACGAGATGTGCACGCTTCCAATACGACCAGGATCGCGCTAAGTCTACAAGAACACAATCTCCGATCAATCGGCTACAGTTCGTTGCTTCATAGAAGCGAGCATTGAACACGGATTTTAACACACGGAGACTTTAACGTGCTGATGGAGTGGAAAAGATAATACCTGGATATTGTCTCTGTTGAAAGCCTTACTAAAAAACCGGTAGAACGTAACATCTCGCCTATAATTCCCGAAGGGGTAGACAGAGGAGTGTAATACACTCTTACATTTCACTAGTAGCGTTAAAGTCCCGAGGAATAGGTGAGTAAGAGATTGGACTTTCAGTCAAAGATGGCTTCATACAGATATTACAGACTCCTAAAACATAAAACAACAACGAAGAAGGTACAATAATGCTCGTTAAATGCTGAAATGAAACGCAACTACGAAAATAATGGACTCCAGAGGAGAATAGTGGACTCGTCGCGTCCACAAGTAATTAAAACTCTATAAATGGCCCGGCGGCTCCGCGCATTGTCAGCGAAGTCGAATGCTGTATACAGAATGTGCTGTTATTAAAAATGACGGCTAAAACAATATAATATTTAAGAAAAATACTTGTCATTGAAATATACAACAATAATAAAAAATGACAATTAAAAACATAATACTTGAGGAAAATTATTAGCTCTGAAAGTGCAACCGGTATTACAATTATGGTAATTTTTATAACGCAGTTATTATTCGCGAGATATAAAATTTTATATTTTATAACCTTAAATTCACTGCCCGTAAAGCTCAGATCGTATATGAATAAAATTTAATTAATTTTATAAAAGAATGGACAGAGCGTCCTCTACTATTGTTCAGATATAATTAAACACCATTTATAAAGTAGACCCGTGGTTCAAGTGTATTGTTGAGGACATGTACAATGCATATGAAGTGGACGCCTCTACGACGTTGATATATTATGTATAATAATAATATAATTTTAACTTATAGTATGGTAGATAATATAAGAACAGTTTGGCTTTTATTAGTGTAAAAAAATACCTTTTTTTTCGTTCATTTGTTTGTTCGTTCACCCGCTTATTCGTTCTGTAGTTCATTCATTCATTCGTTTTTTCATTTCTTTATTAAATGAATACAGTACCAGTATAAAATACAGGACTTATTTATACTGTATTTCCAACTGTAGATGACTGTAACTGTAGATTATTGAAAAATATCCGAAATACATACAATTATTAAAAAATATCTAAAATATTTTTATTCGTACTGACTAAAATACATAAGGCCGGTATAAATAAAAAGAGCGCAGAATATTGAACTTAAATATAAGTATAATAAATGTGTAAAAATTTACAATTAAATTATATGTTAGTCGAATCAGATCAGATATTTATGAAACTTAATTGTTTCAATCGCACAGATTTATAAATAAAGAGAAAATAATGAATGAATTAATTGAATCCATCGTGCAAATTGATAAAATTTATAAACAAAGAAGAAATAGTGTATTAATTAATTGAATCATTGATACATCATGATGAATTAATTGAATCATTGAATCATTGATACATTTCATTACAATCAGACGTTCGCTTAAAAACAAGAATTGCATTAAGCTTAAACATTATTGAAACAAAGGTTTGATTACAAATAGAAACAAATATTTATATCCACAATTATTAAGTATTAACACCAATTAAATTAAAAGAAACAGTAGGTAATTAAAATGTAAAAATGTTTTTTTTTAACATTTTTTTTATATTATTCATAAATGATTATAATATTAATATTCGGAAACTACAAAAGCTTGAGTCAGAAACGTGTCCAATTCGGTCTTGGTACGTACACTTAAACTCGTGCGGGCATCTGTTCCGGACGTCGGACGCGGGTCTGACCGTCTGAGGCTCGCCGTAAATACCCGCCACGTGCTCCTGCTACATGCAGTCGCTAAGATTATTCTGTCCTCGAATGTATACAGTCGAGTAGTTTTAACGGGCGTTTCTATCTTTGTATCGTCCATTCCCCATGTCTCAGTACACTGAGCGTACTTCAACTATTACGCGTGAGATCGCGGCGGACACCCGCCCCCAGTCGCGCATGTTTATATATGCGCGCGGCCGCGTCCGCGCATGTGAGCTCTGCTTTTACTGTTTTTAATCCATACACGCATATACACGCATGCACCCGCGTGTATCATCAGCCAAATTCAATATATCGATAGCATCCGATTAACGTAGGGCTGTCATATGGCACTGCATTCAAAATCATCATTAAATCTTAGTTATACTAAGTAAAACAGTTTTAAAATCATAGATTTTTAAGTTGAGATTAGCAAAGGAGCATCAGCCTTAAATAGCCTCTGCCGCACATCGTCATTTGCAACTAACTTTGAAACGCCTCTCAATCGCGTTGTTACTCTTCAGAACTGAGATAGTAGCCTCTTGTACACACGTGGACCGGCAAACACGTTCCTCAGATAGAAACACAAATATTTATAATAATATTTGGTTTTCGGTAGCAATAAATTGAAATTTGAAACAACTTAAGAACAATTTTGAAACAATTAAAGATTAGACAAGAGGTAGATGTATAGAGAAAATACTAACGAACTTAAGCCAAAGTGAACCGATTGGTCAGTACGTTTTTTTTTTTTTCAAAAGTTAATTATGGCGTCATAAACATAAAGTCCCGAATAATGAAAACATAGAGCGCGAAGCTTTATCCCAGCCAATTAAAAAGAAATGAAATTAAACCACACAACACGCCCACGAAGAAAATTATTGTGGCTGAAAAAAAAACAATATGGTCCAGAGAGTAATTAAAAATAACATAACATAACATCACTCCTGTACTTCCCAGACTGGGTAGGCAGTTGAGCATAGTTCTCTTACTTTTCACCGGTTGTGTAATATATTGACTGTCACGTTGGTAGAGTGGTTGCAAGCGCGACTGCGGATCTGGAGGTCCTGGGTTCAAATCCTGGGTAGGGTACCATTGGAATTTTCTAATAAAGAATTTCTAGTAATGATTCGGAGTCTGAATCTGTGCCCGGGGTGTGGCGATAGGCTCACCATTTATTCTATGGGACGTAAACGTAACTGGTGAAATATGCGAGTGTACTACACTCCACTGCCTAACCCCTCGTTGGTTAAAGGCGTGATGACACGTTTGTAATACATTACATGTAATAGGAGTTGAGCCTATTGATACGAAGATTAATAAATTATTGTAATTAAAAATTCACATTTATAACTTTAAGTTACCGGCGTGCGCGTATGAAGAGAGCGACTAACTTAGAAATCTGTCAGGGTTAAAAGGATCGAGATATGTGGCACTCGGTGCTCTCTGCCTACCCCGTAAGGGATCTGGCATAGCGACACAAAAATGACAATAAAGTAAACATTCTAACGACGCCATTATACTCGTATTATGGTATGGCAAAACAGCATGGCTATAGATAAGAAAAATTTAATTATTTTGCCATTGTCGAGCTTGTAATATGATAATGAATCTGCAATTCGTCGCAAACAGTATTAGACACTCGTAAAATTCAATTTACGTTCTGAGGAGAAAGTCAAGCAGTGTTTAGGGTGGGTTTTACAACCGTGGCATTTAAAAACATATTATGCATTTGATGTATATACTCACCTATATTTTCATAAAAATACCGTAACATCACGCTTGTAATCCCCGAAGGAGTAGACAGAGGAGTGTATTACACTCCCAAGTTTTACGGTTACATCCCGCCATGGAATAGGTGGTGAGGCTTTTACCATACAGCATTTTTCTATATATTTATATATATTATATTTTATACCGCAATATCTACTAGACTTGTTGCTAAATTAGTCGGGAATGAGAATACTACTCTTTCATCATCATCACCGGGTCGGAGGGCGAGGGACCGCGGCTCGGCAAACTTAGAGTAAGTACTAAGTAGGTTCTATTGTTTACTTGCAAAAATACAAATAGAATTTTAAAAAGTTGAACTCTGGAAAATGCTTATTTTACCTTGTCTCAGTAAATTAATTGTCATAATATTAAAAACATTCCCTGATAACCTTAATCATTTGATTTAAACACGAGCCTGTGGCCATTAAAAAAAAACTTGTTCCTACATTTGCTTTTCACAAATATCACCCAAATATTGAACAAATTCAAAGGAAAAATCATTACTACAGTTCAACATTTATTTTAATACAAAATATGTTTTTCATGGCTAATTAACGTAATAACTGAATACTGTACCAGTGACGTCACAAAGCCTTGGATGTTTGATTTCAATATCACAAGTTTACGTCGAGCCCCGAGCTATCAGATACAGAACACGCTTATTAACCTACACTAGTGTTCATATTTGTTAAAGGATTTATTTATTATGTAAAGGCTGGAATGATTTTACATATACATATGTAGCGATTTAAGTCTCATATGTATGTTTTTCTAGACTAGTTTCTAATGCCTAATCATGTGTGAAACACTCATGAAACATTTAATACTATTAAAGGCACAATATATATTATTTTATATGTACATTTGTATGAACAATATATTTATTATGTAAAATATATATGTGATGATTACTCGATATATAAATATGTACGAATATAAGTATTTATACCATAAAATAGCATGAATGATATTTATGTCATGCTTTTAACAATAATATATGTATAGAGAAACGTTAAGTATATTGCTACATTTATGGCAGAGAGGTGGATGAAAGATTATTTCATCATCAAGCCTGGTATTTTTACGGGGAAGGCAGGAATTACGAAATGATGTTTGTACTATATATTTTATTAAAATTAACAATAAAATGAAAACACGTATTGCCTCCCTCGCTTTAATAATAAAAGAAAAGTCTTTGTTTTAGCAAAAAAAAACCTTAAAACACCTAGCATATTAATAGATGAAAAATTAATTATATTATATACAATATGCTATGCCAACATTCTTTAAGTTTACACGCATTCATTCCTTTTATTTTACATACAAAACAAAAAACAAAATTGCACAAAATATGACGATGATTTAATTATAAAGATAGAAGTGATGCTTATGTGTGAAATACCATAGAAAGATTGAACCACAAAATGAGTTTTGTGACAATCGTAAAACTTTTTATGAACATTTTAAACTTCACGGTAAACAAGAGTAGGTACTTCAGATCTATCCAAGCTCCGCGGATCCATGAGCAGAGTGGATGAAAAGGAGCGTGCAAAAGGCTTCGTTCAATTGTGGAGATCTAAGAAGCCTAAACAGATTATGATATTAAATCAATAATGTATATTTTGATTTTTTTTTCTCTACCCGTTTATCGTTCCACACACGGGTCTCGTCTCAAGATGACAGGGTTAAGGCCGTAATCTGCCGCGCTGGCCAAGTGTGGGTTAGCAGGCTTCACACGCTTTGAAAAACATAATTTAAATCTGTTACTGTCTACATTGCTCACCGTTGAGTCTAAACATTAGAATAAAGAAGAGAGAGAACGAAAAGAGAGAAATAAGTTCTCGCTGCGACGTTTCAACTTTTCCTTCTTTAGAATCAACATTTTTTATTATAACATCAAGCCAGGTCTCTTAAGAGGGAGGCGGAGAGCACTAAGTGCTTAGAATCTCCTTCCTTATAGACTTGACGTTATTATTCTACATTCATGTAGCATAAAATAGTTGGGATTAAGGAAACAACCGAAAACCAATGCTGCCTACGGTTTTATTCCGGGCTAGCAAGGGTTGAATCACCCGCTTTTGTTCCGTCAGTAACTTAGTACATTTTATCTACGTCTTACTTTTGGTATTTTGGATGCAATAAACTTCAACACTATAATTAAATAAAATATTACGTTCAATTTCGATAGCGAATATTGATGGACACAGATGTCGAATAAGACCAAAGTACCTACGTGTATTTTAACCTAATAGATAAATCTTTGACTGATAGTAGTTCGGCACTCCATGCTCTTTACCTACCCAGTAAGGGCGCTGGCAAGATGATGTAATAATAATATTTCACTCGTTTTCCAATATCAAATAATTATAATACAAAATAATATTAAAGTTATGAAATGCCATCTGTCTGATTTGTAATCTCCAGTTTCCGTTTATTAATTTGCTTTTTCCATTTCACAGACCCTGCATTACGCTGGAAATTATTCCTCTTGGGACTTTCTTGTAGGGGCTTTCAAATGATACTGTGAGGTTGTTGACTTCAGTGAATTACCTATATCGCGATATTATTAATTGTGCTTTTCAGTAATACTATTACATTTCTTTCTTTCTTCTATCGGCTTTCAATATCATCTTTTCGTTACTCTGCTAACATTTTTAAAAAAGTAATTATATAATTATGACAGAAAGCTTAAGTCACTAGTGGAACGTGGGATTAAACTACACCTCTCTGCGTACTACAATCCCTCAGGGATTACAGGCGTGATGTTACGTATTTTTTACGAAAGAAAGAAATGTTGTGATAATCTACAGAAATGCTTTAATCACATGATTTCTACCTTCAAAATTCTCAGCGTTTTTGACTGTATACAGAACAGATTAAAACTTACATCACAATGTTTTCTGTACACTTTGAGTTTAGCTGGTAGGTACCTACTCATGATAAATGTACTTATGATACACGCCAATATTTCGACCCAGTTGCCCGAATCCTAACCACATCCGGGGAGGCACTTCCGTTAAATGAAAAATACTAAATCGCAGTTTCTTTTGCCCACATAAATAGTCCATTAACGGACGCTGTTAATCTTAATACCCAAAGAAGTTATTACTACACCAGCTCCCTGTGGTGACCGGCTGCATAAGTGTACAATCGATCAAAATATTTAGTAGGATACGAAGTCATAATATGTAATTTACATATACTTATTATTATATAATATAAAGTAATTTTTTTCATGAACTCTTGAATAGTCCAAAAAACTTAATAATATGCATATTAACAGAGTCTAAAAATTATTTACAATCGACACACATTACACGTGTGAATGTTTAAAGCAGGATCAAATACCTAAAGCTCGAAAAGTCACATTGAAAAAAATTATAAAAGCGTAGACGAAATAAATAATCATAGTGCTCCTATTCACCGTCCGAAATATCGAGGTCATGTTCCTAATGATGCCATTTAAAAGTCACGAAATAAAGTTCATTAGGTACGTACGTAAACCCCCTAAACTTTGGTCGGCTATTATTGTGTGAATTACAAAAGAGTATATAATGCTGCCTTACTCATATTATGGTCTACATACCTACTAAAGCACTAATGACACTGCTATATTACTCAAAAGATCAGGATATCTACATAATAAAAACCTTATCATTCTGATTGTGTCGATTGGATCGTTGGTCTTATAGTTGGTGGTCTGAGAATATATATTTACATATATTGTATGTACATATTACATATGTATATGTATTGTGCACAAAGCACGAATGTAGAGCCATATCAGAATATAAAAATTATCTACATATCTATGTACTTAGAAATATAAATCTTCATGTTTACCATCTCGCTCGTTACTAGTAAGCTGTTTGAGAACAAAAGACTGTGTGGGAGTTGTTCCAAGACATCGAGGCAACAAAAGTCAACAGTTAACAATAAATATCATATTAACACAATAAAAAGAAACTAATACAATAAAGAGTGATCAAACAAGGTAAAATAAAATATCTAATTAATCTATCACAAAACCATCAACATTCGACCAAACAATTGACAAAGAAGATTGACTTAGCGTATTTCTTACTGACTTTCGAGAACGTTCTGAACAAACTGTACGTAGAAACAAATGCTACATATATATCGTACCCCTTTAAAACATTGCTTTTCGCAATTTGTATCTAGACGCGGACATCGATACGAGGAATGAGTGATATGGAATATGACATTACCAAAGACGAGAACGGGAAAAACGACGGGGAAAACGGGCGTGGAAAACGATCATTTCTTCGTTAGAAATTTGGTATAGCATACGGTATAGAACTAATATATTTGTGTAATATTCGTAACGGTTCTCATAATTGTCATGTTAAAATACCACGTCCCTTACAGGTTAAACAAAGAACACCGAGAGCAAAATTTCACTCCTTGCAGAGCTGACCTAATGGTTATAAAGTTTATTAAATATGATATTACTGACCGAATATTTAAAAATTGTTCTAAGTGATTAGAACTATAATATTTTAATATTAATGTTTTTTTTTTTTAATTTGCATTCCGCAAAGGTAGATTAAGTCGGATTTTTTTCTAGAACTAAAGTCCGTTATATGTTTGCATTATTACCGCAAATAAAGATCATTTGATTTGATACGGTAAAAAAGACAAATCCACTCCAAAAACGCGTGTCCCGTCTAGCGATGTCCACGATAGTTTTTCGCAGCAGTACATTTAGTCCCTAGTGTGTTATGTAGAGCGGTTACAAGTTATGTGCTTTAAGGGCCAAAAAACTGCGCCGAGGTCTGTCTCTCGACTGCGCAGGACCCAAGAGAGAGCTAGAAAAACGATGGAGATTTATTTTCCCTGTCAATATACGAAAACAATTATTTAGTACGGGACATCCTGGCAGTCTCAACGTTACATATCTTTAGGACCCTAAGTCAATCTCATCTAACCGTGGTACTCATTGCTCAATACCAGCCCAGGCTCCGGGGACTTGTTAGGTAGGCATTGTTACCCTGTCTGCCGTCGGACTGAACGGTAAGCGGCAACCGAAACTGTGCAGTGCGACCTGCAAACTCGTAGGCGCCGCGTAGGCCCTGGGGACGCCTATATCGTGCAGTAGACTGAGACAAGCTGATAATGATGACAATGACGTAATGGTTTTTCTGAACATAAACTTAATAAGCTTACTTCAAATTCAAATATAATTTATTCAGAATTGGTTCAATAAAACACTTTTTGTACGTCAAAATGGCTACCATCGCTTCGGAAGATACCTCGCTATGGAGAAGAAGCGGCGAAAGAAACTCCATACTTTCTGCTTCCAC